>JACGAQ010001188.1:0-68011 GCA_014119065.1 Orius insidiosus | reverse complement strand
ACCTCTCATAAAAAACATACTCAGGAAATAGAAAGACTCTATATAAGAGTCTTCTTTATTGAATTCTATAAAGTTAAAAATCAAGAACCAAATTAATTCACTTATAATAGGATAACGTGAGAAAAAGGAAGTGTTTCGCTTTCATTGACTGAGGTTTCAGTTTTTTTTTTCAAGGCCTTCGAAATGTCCTTCATGTGAATTGGGTTAAGCTTTTGAATTTTCCTCGTCCGGGTATCCCATCATTAAAAAATTGAAGCTTAGTATTTTGGCATTTGTTCGTTTAGATTCGCAGCCACACTACAACCTACTCAATTTTCGCTTTTTTTTATAGATTCTAATTGGTAGAAAGGGAAAAGGAAGTTTTGTAGAAGAGTTTCGTGTTATCAGAAGAAGTGGAGCGTCACTTTCACCCGATGTACTGTTAGAATCCTCTCACGACCGAAAGACCCATTTTAAACCCTCACGATCCTTCCAAATGAATTTTTCCAATCAAAGAAAAACTTCTCGAGAATGTCTTTTTCATACGCGGTTCGAATTCCAAGATTAAATTACTTTTTTCACACAGTAGAGATTTCAAGATGCAAGGCGAAAAAAAAAATTACGAACATTACGTTGGAATTTTTTTTCTTGCATTGCACAACTTAACATCAATACAAAATGGAAACCTAAGAAATAATTGTACATGTAATGATATCCTATATGGGGCTACATGCTTTCTGTCTCGTCCAGTTCATTTTCTTCTTATGGACATCCATTTTTCTCTTTTTGCATAAATTCTTTAATCCAGTTTTATTGTTAATTAAAAGCATATTTTATTTTTAAGCTGAAATTAGGAAAAAGAGTAGAAAAAAAAAGTTTAGCTCCCAGTGGATTTGGAACTTGCGACCTTTGTTTTACATGTCCGACAAAACGTTTTCCATATACTTCCCCCTCCGTTTTACGTCTCCTCCGTTATACTTCCCCCTCCTATATACTTCCCTTCCCATATACTTTCCCACCTATATTGTTACTTCTCTTTAAGGAGTTTTCGTTGAAGCACTTCAAACCAGTACTTTTATACGTTTTATAAAACCCCTATGATTTTGGCCATTGGTTATGCTACTGTTAACGAAGAGAATAGTTATCGGACGTCGCTAACGTAAAAAATATTTATAGAAGACCAAATTAAGTAGATTTTATAAATGTTTCTGTTCAAAGTAACCGAAAGTGTTAATAGAGATCACATTGACGCACTCAAGTTATTTACCCGTCCCTGAGAAGAAGCAGATAAAACTCCCCCACCGCCGGAAAAAGAATCTTTTTAAACAGAGCACGTTTGTTTTGAAAAAACGAAAATAAACGTACGGGGGATTCCCGAAGCGGGGATATGGAAAATGTGATTTTATTCAGTGAGCCGGGTGGAAGTAGATCCCGTAACTTATGAGTGTTCTCTTCGTAAGAGATAGCCCTGCCTGAAACCATTCATCATTCGAGGCCTCAGAACCCCAGATAACCGCAGGCCCTATCTCAAACCACTCCCTTTCCCCTTGAAAAACCCCTAGAAACCTTAGAAACGCTTCCAAAATAAGAAAAAAAAAGATGCAAAAAATCCAGCAATAAAGAATAATCCAGATATTAAAGCGTGGATCAATAAAGGCTTCGTGTTTCGTGCAGCGTATCTCACAAAAAGTCAATATAGATAGCGGCAATCACTCTGATAAGGGGTTTTAAGTACCCGGTAACAATAAAAAAAAAATACTGAGCGAAATCAGTAAACTCGTTTTCCTCATAGGGGCTCCCTTCTCTTTTTTAACGATGATCTCATCCTTCTGATTATTATAATCCCTGAGGCGCTTTTGCCTTTGTGGTTCCATTTGAAAGTTATTCCCTCACTTAGCTTAAACAACAAAGGAACAACCATGAGAATAAGTCGCGCACATTATTAAAATCGTTTAAATTGACAAATAAAAGTTGAATTTTAGGAAATCCCTGACTGTTTTGGAAAAGAGGGCAATGAGCCGAAGGATTGTAGAAGATTGGCTTAGTTTTCGTGGCCCTGAGGAAAAGATAAGGCCCTCTTTTCCTTTCTCACACACGGTAATGGCCCGGACAAACTGACTCGACATGCTTTCATCTCTAACCCCCTTTTCTTTATATCTTTCGCTCGCAAATATTGTCGAAAGTTGTGCCTGTAAATGTAAATTGAGATACCCCTCGGTGTGACGTTCGTCGCCTTTGTCCGAGGGCCAAATAACTAATTTGCAAGTCCCCTACGACGTTTCCAGTTTACAATCGGACACGCCGCTGCATTTCAAAACATTTTCAAAACGAATATCCACGTTTCTGGATTCTCTATGCGGGATTTGCATAATAAATTCAACTTTTTTTTTTCACCTCTGACCGCTACACGATTTATCAATCAATCTACTTCAGGCTAAAACAACTGTTCAACATTTAGATCAGCTGGATGCAATAGCTACAAAATTCAAAACTTGAAGAAGAAATGCGATGGGAGCTAATCGACGTCACCTATGGGTTATTTATTACACTCTTCAAACAGAAAGCGCGACATCTTAATAAGTCCGTCAGCATTTTTTCAAACCATCATGTCATAATTTTTCTCTCATCATCTTCTCAAGCTTAAAATAGTTTTCAAAAAGTCGAAATTCGAGAGAAAAAAGGGTTTTCGTAAACAATTTTAGAAAATAAAAAAGTGAATATGAACCTACCTAAGTGTACGATATACCACTTGAAACGGCGGCGTTTTTCTTTGAAGTTTTTCTTCAATTTTGAGAAAAAACTGTCGGTTTTTTAAGTTGTTTTCTTTTTTTATTTAACTTTAGAATAAATTTATGCTTAAACACAAAAGTTTTTTTGTCAAAAATCATAAAAATAAAAAGAATCAGAAAAAGCGTCAATTTGATCATAATTTTTATGATTAAAACAAAAAAAAAAATCGATAAAACGAGTTTGTATTTAAATTTTTTAATGTTTAATAAAGCTTTTCGAGAGAAAGTTTTTTTTCCGAAAAATTTTCTAAGTTCTTTTTTTTTTTCGAAAAATTTTTCTTAGTGTCAGGTAGAAATAATGGGCTCTTTGTCCTAGGGATGTGCCTCTCGTAATGGGTAGAAGTATGAAATTTCTCCCTACTATAAAAAAATAATAATAATTAAAAGTGGCAATATTTTACGCCAAAAATTCGTAGGTATAAATATAAGGAGTATTTGGTGAAAATTTGGTGAAAATCGGACCAACGGTTCGGCCGCAGCGAATTTTTTTAAATTTCAAACAGAAATATCTCCACCATTTTTTCGAAATTCAAAATCGCCCTCGTTACATTCTTCTTCGCCGGCTAAAGAAATTTGTGTGAAAATCGGATGAAAACTGTGGCCGTAAAGCTCGAGGATTTTTGTTTCGAAGATCCTGCCTCTTTGTTACACTAGTAATATCATACTTGTATATTGCCAGAAGAGACTGGAAATGCCATAGTTTGACAGAAAGAGACTAGAAATGCCATAGTTTGCCTGAAAGAGACTAAATGCCATAGTTTGCCTGAAAGAGACTAGAAATGCCATAGTTTACCAGAATGAGACTAGAAATGCCATAGTTTGCCAGAAAGAGACTAGAAATGCCATAGTTTACCACAATGAGACTAGAAATGCCATAGTTTGCCGCAGAAAACTGTGGCCGTAAAGTGTTCAGGAAAAAAATGCTACGGCCGGACGGCCGGCACCACAGACAAATGAGATCGGTATAGATCCATATTCGAACTGACCCTACGGGGTCTGGAAGACCCTTCCACAAAAACCAGACGTGGAGGGTATCACAATAACTTCTTTAAGGAAGTTAAAATATTGATTAGAAAGGAGAATTTGGCTAGGTTAAGGATGGAACTCTGATGACATCATCGAATGCTAACTAAAGAGTCAAAAGATCATAAATTATTTAAATATTGTAGTTGGGACATATTTCTGTAGGTTTTTGAGGTAAAAGCGAGTTTTTAAAATGATTCCCCTGAAAAATATACATCATTCTGTGACTTGAGAGTAAAATTTTGAATTTATTTCGGCTTAATCACAAGAGGGGAATTCGAAGGAATTTGTGGTGGGGGAAAAAGTGCGTCGGAGGGAAATAACCATAAATTTCAAGGCGGCTCACTATAGTGTTTATTTTTAAAACCGTAGCGGCAATAAAGTTGGATGTAGGTCTTAGGAAGGGAAAACGGTGGAAACATACTTTCCAATAAAGCGAGACCTCCGGGGATGATTACAACATGGATTTGCGAGCCTGAGGAAAGCAAGGGGGAAGGTAAAATTCAGAGTCCGGGAGAATTTCTGTGGAACGTTCTGTCGGGCTTGGTTATTTATAAGCCTTGAAGGACCCACCCTGGGGAAATAAGCCGCAGAAACAGATTAAACTATCTGCCCTTGGAAGGGTAGTTGTGACCCTTGCGTCCACTCTAAACTAAACCGACTCCCTTCTTTCTCCTAAACAATCAATCCGAGAAAGAAGCTCCCTCACTGACACATTTAAACACATCGAGAGGCGACAAATCGACCCCCGGCCTTCCACGTGCCATTTCCACCAGACGTCTCGGAGCTTCAATCAATTTCAAGATCAATCCCACTAGAATCCTGAGTCTCCCCACATGTCACACGCCTCGCTTACAATTTTCAAAAGAAGAAAAAAAATCCCCTCAGGAAATCTTTTTGTGTCAGACCTAATTTAATCAAATCGAACTAAACTTTCTAAAAATAATACCATCAAACCACACTTTTATAGGTCAAATTTCAATTTCTTCTTGTCTCTGCTCTTTAAGGTTAAAGTGAACGTTGAGCATTTACAGGTAATAAAAAACCATCACTTGTATAGATGAGGTAAAATTTTTCGGACCTCTTTGCGCTTTTAAATATATAAGTTAATACAAAAATAAAAAATATAAGTATAAAGTTTTTGTATATAAAAGTTTTCGATGGCCATAGTTTGCCAGAAAGAGACTAGATATGCCATAGTTCGCCAGAAAGAGACTAGAAATGCCATAGTTCGCCAGAAAGAGACTAGAAATGCCATAGTTTGCCAGAAAGAGACATTGGGAGAGAGTTACCGAGGATTTTTCTTTCTTGCTCCTGCCTCTTTGTTACACTAGAAATGCCATAGTTTGCCAGAAAGAGGCTGGAAATGCCACAGTTTGCCAGAAAGAGGCTGGAAATGCCATAGTTTGCCAGAAAGAGGCTGAAAATGCCATAGTATGCCAAAAGAGACTGGAAATGCTATAGTTTGCCAGAAAGAGATTAGTGTAACCTGAGGATTTTTATATACTAGCTTCTGCTTCTTTGTTACACAATAAATGACTATTTTGCCAGAAAGGGACTAGATATGCCATAGTTTGCCAGAAAGAGACTGGACATGGCATAGTTTGCCAAAAAGAGACTTGAAATGCCATAATTTGCCAGAAAGAGACAATGTCACCCGAGGATTTTTCTTTCCTAGCTCCTACCTCTTTGTTACAATAGAAATGCCATAGTTTGCCAAAAAGAGACTAGAAATGCCATAGTTTGCCAGAAAGACTGAAAATAGCATAATTCGCCAAAAAGAGACATGAAATGCCATAATTTACCAGAAAGAGACTAGAATGCCATAATTTGCCAGTAAGAGACTAGTGTAACCCGAGGATTTTTCTTTCCTAGCTTCTGCCTCTTTGTTACACTAGATATGCCATAGTTTGCCAGAAAGAGACTAGAAATGCCATAGTTTGCCAGAAAGGGCCTGGAAATAGCATAATTCGCCAAAAGAGACATGAAATGCCATAATTTACCAGAAAGAGACTAGTAACCCGAGGATTTTTCTTTCCTAGCTCTTGGCTTTTGTTACACTAGAAATGCCATAGTTTGCCAGAAAGAGACTGGAAATGCCATAGTCTGCCAGAAAAATACTAAAATGCTATAAATTACCAGAAAGAGACTATAATAATGCCATAGTTTGCCAGAAAGAGACTAAAATGCCATAGCTTGCCAGAAAGGACTAGAAATGCCATATTTTCCCAGAAAAGAGCTAATATTACACAGTTCCTCGGAAAAATAAGAATGCCATAGTTTCTTAGAAAATATACTATAACATCTCTGCTGTATTGTGCGTTGGGCACAGTGTATTAATTTTTTCTCTGCCTTCGGGATACGATTTTTGAACTAGTTCGGAGTCGTAAATTCGGGGTTCAATTAGGTTCCCGCACATCAATCATATACGAATTCTTGTTTTCGGAAAGGTTGCGGTTTTCGTCTTACAACCGACAGCTCTGTTATTTACATCCGTCGATCCTATTTGAATAATGTCCACACCAAGGGGGTCCTTTTTAAGGAGGCGCCTTTCTGATTTCTTTTTATCACCTTTTTACTTTTCATTATGCAACGGATAATGACTCACGCGATAAAACGTCGAGATAAAAATTTACAATCGAGAAAAAAGAAGTTTTTTTTTTCCTCTAAAAGGAAACTACCCAAATCCAAGTACTTTTAGCGCTTTTTTAAATAAAAATTCGGATTGTGGTATTTAAAAAGGGACAAAAATTTAATTAAGAAACTCACCCCATAAGGGGTTCGAAATACGTCATTTTAACCGGTTTACATTCATTTAAACGGCTTTATCCGGCTTTTTCGTTTCGGCTAATTGGAGGTCGTTATTTTTTCTTCATCTTTTGTAGAAAAGCATTTTCATAAACAAGAAAGAAAATGTCGAAATCGAACTTCTTTTATTATGTTAATATAAGATTTACCGTTTTTGGTTCTCGAGGTTATTTCGAATATCAATAATATTGATAAAAATCCACGGCTTTCAATCTTTTCGCTTTCAAAACCTGTTTTTTTTTATTTGACCCACTCTTTACATTTATAATTACAGCTTTATCCCCTTGTAAAGTAACAATCGTTCTGCGTGGGCTCTCTATGTTTAATTCATTTTTAGGACTACAAGGTTTTTAATTTAAAATAGCCTCCGAAAGGACTTTAAGGACATTATAAAAAATATAATGCAACAAAAAGGATGAGAAAATATTATAATTTTTGGGAAATAAGATGTGATGTAACTGTTTTACACCCTTCATTGTTTGCTTATGAAAGGAATCATTTTTATGGCTGTGCTTATAGGATTTTATATCTGGTGTATAAAATTTTTTTAAGATGATCAAAGGAAAAATTTATTGCAGAATAATAAAATTGGAAAAAATTGTTGGCTGGGGATTCGAACGGGGTCTCAAGATTCCAGTGGGTAGCAACCTATGCCCATAGTTATTTTCTTTTTTTTTCCCTTAAATTTATCATTTTTGTTGTCTTTCTTCTGCATACTTTTTTTTTCTTCTTTTTTTAAAGGGACGCTACTCTTCGGGGAAAAAAGGGTATCCTTTTAATTTTAATAAGAGAGATGTGAGTTTGTGCAGGTGTTATTGTGTTGTTTGACTTGTGAGTTTCCGGGCTCCCCACCTCTTTTTTTACAAAAAGGGACCCTAACTTCCGGTCAGTCATTTCAAAACCCTTATTACGGAAAAAATAAAACGTGTTTTACCCCATTTTGACGACTAAAAAATCTTTTACATAAAAACAAAGGTGGGTATTACCCGTGACGCATTTAACGACTGCCTCATTATGGTCAAATGTTTTTTGTTAAAGTTCAACGGCCATAAATTACACGGTAAAATCGATTTATCGATTTTTTTAAACATTCGTGATTTTTTTTTCTCCCCTTGGGAGTGTAAGAAACGGCAATTAGGAGTGTACCTAAATGGGCCATTGGCGTACGTGATAGAACGCCGAGAGAATGTGTTCTCATAAAATCAATATCGATTTTTACGTCAAACCTCCCCTGAGGAGTGTATTTACCCTTCGGAGTAGTTTTCCAGAGCAAACATTCGTTAGTCTAAAATCTTTCCTAATTTTAACCCCCATCTAAAAAGCCCCTATTTTTCGCAAAGAAACGCCCGGGGTATTTTTATCCTTCGGATATTGACTTTCCGTTAAAATAATAGATTATATACGACGTCGGAGAAAAGGGGTTGTTTATCTATTCTGACCAGTCCTTTCTCCACCCTTTCCGTTTTCCTCGACGTTTAAAACGATCACGAAATTCCATCATGAAATTTTTCTTTCTCCGTCAAAAACAATCCGAGTGTGGAGATCACGTAATTTCGGATTTTAATTACCTCAAACTTTCTATTTCAGGTTATTTCTTGCCTTAAAAGCATATGCTTCCATATTTACATATGACCGTTTAATTGTTATTGCTCCATTTACGATCAATTATATGATAAGGGATATTACAACATTATTATAGCTATAAAACAATAATTATAAATTAAAATACGCTTAAGGCTATAGCGGACGGTGAGTATTACGGAGATTGACTGTGATAAAGACATATGAGAGTTTACGGCCCGCTTTTTCATCCGATTTCTTAATATTTTTGAAATACACTTTTGCTTTTGCTCGTTTCTAGGAAATTATGGCGTCTCTAATCTCATTTTTAGAGAACAAGGTCATTTTTAATCCCTTTTCTAGGTAACTATGGCAGTTCTATTATCTTTTCCAAGTAATTATCGCATTTTTACTCTCTTTTCTGCGAGATTATGGCTTTTACAGTCTATTTTCTACGAAGCTATGGCAATTTTAGTTTCTATTCCATGAAGCATGACAGTTCTAGGCTCTTTTGTATGAAACTAAGACAATACTTTAGTGTCATTCCAACGGAAATATGCAGTTATAGGCTCTTTTCATAGAAACTATGGCATTCTAGTCGCTTTCTACGAAACTATGGCATTTCTATTCTCTTTTATCGGAAAATATGGCATTTCTAGTTTCTGTTTTGGATACTGTGCTGCTTGAGAACTAGGGATTTTTAGTGCCTTTTCTAGGTAACTATGGCAATTCTATTCTCTTTTCTAAGTAACTGTCGCATTTTTACTCTCTTTTCTGGAGATTATGGCTTGTACAGTCTTTTTCTACGAAATATTTCAATTCTACTGCCTTTTCTTGGAAGCGTTGGCAATTCTAGTCTATTTTATACGAAACTAAGGCAATTTTAGTTTCTATTCTATGAAGCATGGCAGTTCTAGGCTCTTTCATATGAAACTATGACAATATTCTAGTCTCTTTCCAACGGAACTATAGCACTCTCTTTTTATGGAAACTATGGCAATTCTAGTCTCTTTTCTACGAAACTATGGCATTTCTATTCTGTTTTATTGGAAATATGGCATTTCTTGTCTCTTTTTTGGATACTGTGCTACAAGAAGAGAAAAATATCGATAGTGATCTCACTGATTTCTTTCCCACGAGCTTTCTACGATACCTAACACACTCACAAAAAAGACTGGTACGAAAAAAAACCGACCATAAACGAGCGTCAATAAATCTTTGAATTTATAATGAGTCGAGATTCGTCTGATTTTTTAAACGATATCAATTCCCTCCCAAATATGGACTTGAGTTTCACTCCTCAGCGAAAAGGTTCTCAGTGACGCAAGAAGGGGGTCCAAATAGACATCCAAACAAATTGATAATAAATGTCTCGATTTAAATTACGGGTGGGCTATAATCACTGATATGATTGAATCGAAAATTTCCGTTTCTAATGATTTATTTCTGTTTTCAGGTGAGGACTATTAAAAGTTAAGAAAAAAAAATTTGTAAGTACTATAAAAGAAGATTTTAATTAGATTTTCCCTAGTTGAAAATTTCCCAATATTGTTTTTCCATTCGATTAATGTTTGAGTAGATGTGTCAAATAGGGTAGAATGACATATAGGAAAGGGTCGTTTGGCGAGGGGATGGATGAGTTATGCTAATACGTTTCCCCTGGTCGAGTTCATACCGTGAGCCGAAGGTGTGGGAATTTCCCGCGGTGGAGGAATAAGGGGTGGAGGAGAAAGTGGTGGGCGGACGAGAGGGAGCAACTAGTTGTAATCAGGATGAGGGAACCCTTCAAAACCACCCGACGCTCCGCCCTTCTCCCCTTTCCCAGTCACTCTAGATCGTAATGTCACCCTCTCGCAAAAGCCCGGGCGAGAGCCGTAAAACTAGTCTATTAAACCCTGTTTCCCTGCTTAATCCACCTGCTGGATTTGTGAATTCCAACTAAAAAGTTCTTTTATCTCAATCCAATTGCTTCGATTAGTCTTTCAAATTGATAATCGTTCTACCAGTTAACTAACAAGTGTTTATTTAAATATATAAAAAATATTTGTTGTGAGCAGGTTCTTAATCTCAAATACGTTGGGAAAAAATACGTAGAAACCAAGGCAATAAGGCGAAAGCCCCCGTCTGGGCTCTTCCCCATTTTTGAAGGGTTTCTAGTGGCAGAAAAACCCTTTCAATTTTGTCTTTCACCTAAAATTTGTTAAGAAACGTCCTATAAAATTGGGAAACACAGACCAAACACCTTTAAAGCGTAATATTTGACCTTGAGGATTTTTTTTTTGCTCTAAAAACCTTTTCTAGGGAGTTTAATAACATTTTAAAAGTATCTAGTAAAAAGAATCTGTTCATTTATAGCTTAAAGAAAGCAATTTTCTCTTTTTACCAACTTCATTTTATGTGGGATTCTATTTAGGTTGGCGTAATGGATTTTTTAAAAGCAAGAAGCTTATAATTTATTGTTTAGTACCTACTTTTAATTTTCAATTATAAAATTGTAAAAACGTTTCCAGTATGAAGTAATTATTTTTAAAAATTCAGTTCATTAATCATTTAAAAATGTGGTGGTTTGAAGAGAAACAAATTTTTGCCGAAAGTTCGATGCCCGAATCATTTGTTACCTGCGAATAATTTTAAACGGGCTCCAACTTCTGCTCACGTCCAGGCTTTTGAGGGTCGTTCCCCGTGATTAATGCAATCAACGTTAATACGTCAACATGGACAAATCGCGCCCTTTAGGGATTAAATCGTACTTTTGTTTAAACAGTACTTATTCACTTCCTCATAATGTTCAATACAGAAATAAAAGTTTAATCAACATAAATCGATGTAAACTCCTTCGGGGCACAAATATTTTGTTGAAGTTTTTATTTTAAAATTTTGGTGGCAGACTTTTGAATATTTTCGTGTTTCTGGTTTCGTTTTTGTGGGAAATCGATAGAGTCGTTGAGCCATGGATCGATTTTTTCACACGCGATCTTCGAGCCGTAATAGAAGTTATACCACCTAAAGTTAAATTAGAAAAAAAATATAAAAAAATATCGTTGCTACGCGCGTTTTCACGCCTTCGCCGCGTCATAGAGAACACTTTGGCTAGACCGTTACTGCTAATACGTTTTTCTTCGTTTACTTTGTGCCTTTTGCCTAAACCCTTGTAAATTGTAAATTTTTAATGGTGAAACCTCGACCATCCTGAGATTTGGCGATCTTTCTACGGGCGTGTTCTATGGTCTCTAGCTAGAGAAACACTCGTTCAATCGGTTATTCTGGCGTTTCCATTGGTCTTTCTGCCTATAATGACCCTTTCGAAGAAACACCCGTTTGGTCGGTTTTTCAGGCGTGCTCTATGGTCTCTAGCTTGAGAAACACCCGTTTAGTCGGTTTTACGGGCGTGCTCTTTGGTCTGTAGCTGGGGAAAACCCGTTCAATCGGTTATTCGAGCGTTTTCTTCGGTCTTTCTACCCATAATGACCCTATTTAGATGTTATACACGGTTTCTAGCTTAAGAAACACCCGTTCAATCTGTTTTACGGGCATGCTCTATGGTCTCTAGCCTAAGAAACACCGTTTAGTCGGTTTTACGGGCGAGCTATATGGTCTCTAGCTTAAGAAACACCCGTTTAGTCGGTTTTTACGGGCGTTCTCTATGGTCTCTAGCTAGACAAATATCTGTTCAATCAGTTTTACGGGCGTGCTCTATGGTTTTTAGCTAGAGGAACACCCGTTTCCTTCGGTCTTTCTACCCATAATGAACCTTTTTACGGGTTATACACGGTTTCTAGCTTAAGAAACACCCGTTAAATCTGTTTTACGGGCGTGCTCTATGGTCTCTAGCTAGAGAAACGCCCGTTCTATCGTTTTTCGGACGTGCTCTATGGTCTCTAGCTTGAGAAACACCCGTTTAGTCGGTTTTACGGGCGTGCTCTATGGTCTCTAGCTTGAGAAACAACTGTTTAGTCGGTTTTACGGGCGTCCACTATGGTCTCTTGCTTCAGAAACACCCATTTAGTCGATTTTACGGGCGTTCTCTATGGTCTCTAGCTTAAGAAACACCCGTTTAGTCGGTTTTACGGGCGTCCACTATGGTCTCTAGCTTCAGAAACACCCATTTAGTCGATTTTACGGGCGTTCTCTATGGTCTCTAGCATAACAAACACCCTTTCAATCGTTTTTACGGGCGTGCTCTATGGTTTTTAGCTAGAGAAACACCCGTCCAATCGGTTATTCGGGCGTTTTCATCGATCTTTTTAATGGTTAAACCTCGACTATCCTGAGATTTTCTCCGAGTATCATAACCAATTTTTGGTCCGGGATATATTCATGGGAAATTGAATCCTATCCTGTTTAGTGTTTCGGAATTAGTCGGAATCTTGTTCAAAGTTCTGTCGGGAAGAGGGACGCTTAATTGGTTATTGATCTGTTTACTCCGTTGTAGACAATTTGAGTAAATTGCTTCGTTAAGGGTTATAGGGTCCGAATGTCGGTGGATAGAACTAAAAGGGATCTGTGGACCTCCATTATATCCTCGGAGACATTCCGTTGATGAACCCACCAGGTAAACGTGCCCAATTTAAATCAAGAAACGTGTCCATCCGCGTGATTTTCCCTTTAGAAATTCGATCTAATTTCGTCCTTGCGGGAAATTTTTTGTGGTTATGTCAAGGAGAATTTCAAGGAGAAGAACAATGTCATATTTTTGTTAACAAATTAAGACTTTGTTCGGAAATTGGTTTTATTGAGAGAAGAAAAATAACCGAAAAAGGCTTTAGTTCAACAACGCCCAAACTGGATTTGCAGCCTACCCGCCCACACAGCCTCTGACCTCAAAAGCTCGAAATATAAATCCTCAAGTTGCGAAACCAGCTTGTCCAGGAGGTTCTGAGTCACGTCCCGAATGCATTTTTTTTCTCTCTCTCTTTTAGAATTTAATCATTTTATACAGGGTAATAGATTTTTCGCAACTCGAGTTATAAAACTTTTAAACCGCCCCTATTCTCAACCCTTACAAAGTTAGGTTTTTTTATTACCCTCGTTCGATCCCCGGACCATTAGGGATGTTTACGTCGTTGTTATTTTCATTCTCGGTTTTTATTATACCTTTTGTGCCTTTTTATTAGAATATATTCTTTAAAAAAATATTTTTTTTACATTTTTATTTTTCATCTTTAATTTTTTTTATGGGGTGTCAAAAGGTCCTTTTATTGATCTAGTAATTACCATTCGATCCCTTATTCTGATTAATTCAAACAGGACGCTTTTAATTAATAAAAGAAAGAAGGGGAGAAAAAAAGAGAAAAAATAAAACAACGAAAAAGACCCCAAGAGAAGTTTTAGTAATTAGTCAAGCAGGGATAAATGTGGACGGAATTATGGAAATGAGTGTTAAAAATGAAGAGAAAAGAAAACCTCCGCTGTTTTCCTGCCTTTTATTTTTCCGTGGTTTTACCCCTTAAATATTTATTTTAAAATTTACCCTATAAAAAAGTATCTTTTTATGGCGTATTTCGACGCATTGAGGTTAACATTTAAAACAATTTAAAAGTCATAAATATCAGGGCCTCGCGTGCTCAAGGAGCTTTCAGTCCTCCGTGTCTCGCTTGTCACAAAATCGAAATATTAAACATTTTTATTTTTAACCATTGCGCAAACGAAATTCCTTATATAAATATTCTAAAAACATCTCAATCTGTTCTTCCAACAAAATTACGTTTCTTCTGATCGTGCGAAGTGGTTGCGTAATTTACTATTTTTAAAATTATATAATTTATAAGTAGTATTTTTATATTCAAGTGGGGTATGGTAATAAGCCGACATTAAAACTGACCCTTTTCGCCCACCCGTAGTATCAACACCCACCCAGAAAGGGCCTGTGAGAAATTCATATAAAGAAAGGGGGAGAGAACGTAAAAAAAATAACTTATTTGAATTATGTTTATCTCTATGTTAATCGCCCTTCAGAGACGTTTTAAAACCCTTAACGATTTTTTCTGTCATTTAAATAATCTCCATATTTCCTTTTACGTACACGTTTTATGATTTATTGAGTCGATTTTTTCTTGGAAAAAAAATGGTAGCTGTTATTTTGATTGGCCGGAGCCTGATGTATTCGAATCATTAAAAGTTTTGGTAAGAAGCCAAAATAGCACTCATTCTAACAACGGAGCACATGATCAAAGGGCTTTAGTAACATTCGTTGTGGCCGTTTAATGCATTGTTTTTGTTTCGTTATCTCAGTTTTTGCCCTAAAAGGAGTTAACTTGTTCGCGATTGTCTGTATTTAAATCAAACTTGAATTAAAACCAGTTTTAGCGTTTACACAAGTTATCTCATTCTAGTTAATCAAGTTTATGCGTTTTCAGAGGTACCTAGATTAAAGATCTATTAGGTAATCCAGCGGTAGCCTAAAAGATTGATTAAAGATGCGTCAAGGTGGTCTTTTCTCCACGTTTTGAAGCGTTTTCTATAGTCTCTAGCTAGAGAAACACCCGTTCAATCGGTTATTCGGGCGTTTTCTCTGGTCTTTCTACCTTTTGAGGCGTTACACACGGTTTCTAGCTTAAGAAACACCCGTTCAATCGGTTTTACGGGCGTGCTCTATGGTCTCTAGCTAGAGAAACACCCGATCAATCGGTTATTCGGACGTTTTCATCGGTCCTCCTACCCATATTGACCCTTTTGAGGCGATAGACACGGTCTCTAGCTTAAGAAACACCCGTTCAATCGGTTTTGCGGGCGTTTTCATCGGTTTTTCTACCCATAATGACCCTTTTGAGGCAATAGACACGGTCTGTAGCTTAAGAAACACCCGTTCAATCGGTTTTACGGGCGTTTTCATCGGTTTTTCTACCCATAATGTCCCTTTTGAGGCGATATACACGGTCTCTAGCTTAAGAAACACCCGTTCAATCGGTTTTGCGGGCGTTTTCATCGGTTTTTCTACCCATAATGACCCTTTTGAGGCGATATACACGGTCTCTAGATTAAGAAACACCCGTTCAATCGGTTATTCGTTGGTTTCCATCGGTCCTCCTACCCATAATGACCCTTTTGAGGCAATAGACACGGTCTGTAGCTTAAGAAACACCCGTTCAATCGGTTTTACGGGCGTTTTCATCGGTTTTTCTACCCATAATGTCCCTTTTGAGGCGATATACACGGTCTCTAGCTTAAGAAACACCCGTTCAATCGGTTTTGCGGGCGTTTTCATCGGTTTTTCTACCCATAATGACCCTTTTGAGGCGATATACACGGTCTCTAGATTAAGAAACACCCGTTCAATCGGTTATTCGTTGGTTTTCATCGGTCCTCCTACCCATAATGACCCTTTTGAGGCAATAGACACGGTCTGTAGCTTAAGAAACACCCGTTCAATCGGTTTTATGGGCGTTTTCATCGGTTTTTCTACCCATAATGTCCCTTTTGAGGCGATATACACGGTCTCTAGCTTAAGAAACACCCGTTCAATCGGTTTTACGGGCGTTTTCATCGGTTTTTCTACCCATAATGTCCCTTTTGAGGCGATATACACGGTCTCTAGCTTAAGAAACACCCGTTCAATCGGTTTTGCGGGCGTTTTCATCGGTTTTTCTACCCATAATGACCCTTTTGAGGCGATATACACGGTCTCTAGATTAAGAAACACCCGTTCAATCGGTTATTCGTTCGTTTTCATCGGTTTTCTACCCATAATGTCCCTTTTGAGGCGATATACACGGTCTCTAGCTTAAGAAACACCGGTTCAATCGGTTATTCGTTCGTTTTCATCGGTTTTTCTACCCATAATGTCCCTTTTGAGGCGATATACACGGTCTCTAGCTTAAGAAACACCGGTTCAATCGGTTATTCGTTCGTTTTCATCGGTTTTTCTACCCATAATGACCCTTTTGAAGCGTTATACACGGTCTCTAGCTAATAGATAAAAGAACTTTTGGCTCTCACAGTCATTAGACTTCATATAATATGAGCTCAGGTAATTTGGAGGTTCTATTGTAGGCATAATAATACAAGCCGTTAAATTAAAGTTTGCGTTTAATTTGCGGTAGAGGAATTTAGTAATTAACCGTTGACAAGTCCAGGGGATTTCGGACGTATTGTGTGCGGTTTTGGAAAGAGGCTATCCGTGATCGAAATCGGACGAACAATGGTCGGGCGTTACAACCGAGTAGACTTGCATCGGGGTAGGCCCCATATTCTCGAGGCTCATACAGGCGTAAAAAGGATTTCCGTTTGTAGCGGCACACAAACAGAGACGGAAATAGTCGAAGCTCGCCCTTCCAAATTGGAAATACCTATCGTCCACCCCGAGCGCGGGATCTCCTCGCCATGGAATGTCTCTCAGAGAGTCTCTCGCTACATTTGATTTTATACTCTCCACATCCCCCCCGACCCTTTTTACACATCGCAAGGGTTTCCTCTTTCACAAGATTGGGTTACAGGGAACAAAAACGATATTTTTTTTTTATCGGATGACGAAAATAATACTGGTGTTATATGCTTGGATAATCCGAAACCTCCGGAAAATAAGCTTCTCTAATATTTGAAAAAAAACCCGACGTGGAGGGTATCACTATAACTTCTTTAAGGAAGTTAAAAGTTACATTATTCAATACCCCGCTTAACTTAACTAATCGAGATTTAGCACCGATTAGGTATTTCAATCGTCGACTAACCGTCGCACTAATCTTCCGTTTGTAGTAAATAAGTTATTGTGATACCCTCCACGTCGGGTTATTGGGGAAGGGTCTTCTAAACCCCGTAGGATAAATTCGAATAGGATCTACACCGATCTCAACTTTGTGTGTGGTTCCGTCCGTCCGTAGCATTTTTTTCCGGAACACTTTACGGCCGCAGTTTTCCACCGATTTTCACCAAATTTTCTTTAGTCGGTGAACAAGAAACTAACGAGGGCGATTTTTGAATTTCGAAAAAAAGGCGGAGATATGTCTGTTTGAAATTTTAAAAAATTCGCTGCGGCCGAACAGTTAATCTGATTTTCACCAAATTTTCACCAATTACTCCTTATATCTTTTAAGATTTTTGGTGTAAAAAAATTGTCACTTTTTAATTATTATTATTATTTTTTATTTTTTTTTTTTTTTTTTGAGTGCGGAGAAATTTCAGACTTTCCCATTACGAGAGGCACATCCCTAGGCCAAAGAGCCCACTATTTTTACCTTGATACTTAAAAAAATTTCAAAAAAAAGAAAAAAAAAAACTCGGAAATTTTTTGAAATATAAAACTCGGAAAATTAAAAAAACTTGAAAAAAAACTTCCTCCTTTATACTTCCCCCTTCGTTATAATTCCCCCTCCGTTATACTTCCCCCTCCTATATTTTTACTTCTCTTTAAGGAAGTTTTCGTTGGAAGCTCTTCAAACCAGTACTTTTTTTCCGATTAAAGGTTACAGAGGGAGAAAGAATGAAAAAACTGATATTCCACGACCGGTTTCGGCGTAATACGCCTCATCAGGTGGACTATTTCCTTATTTTACTTAGTACTTACTTAGTATTTTACTACTTTATTTTAGTACTTAGTATTTAGTACTTTTTTTACTACTTTACAATGTTTGCCAGAGAAAAGTTATTGATTAGTTAATCAATGATTAGGGCATCTTTTTTATCTTGGTTTTATTTCACTCCTAATCAATGCCCTAATCGGCAAAGAAGTTGAAACTTGCAATTTTTCCAATTTAGAAAGTTTTTGGGAACAATATCGCGTTTGTTGTGAGTATTACTGAACCCCTGCAATTTACTCAAAACGTAATTTCGCCCCACCTTTCATAATGTTATATTCGTGCTTTTTCCTTCTATTTTTATATCATTGGGGCGTTGTGAATAGTAGTTTTGAGAAGCGTTGGATATTAGGTCATGTCATGCGACGGGCATTATCATCAAAGATCTACTATCTAGGACTGAGTCACCTCTCTTCGTCTCTTTTTTTCTGACGGATTACGACAGTGGCTCATCATCATAAGATTTTTTTCGGCAAGAAATAACGGAGTTTCTCTTTTTTAAAAAAAGTTTAATTTGCTAGATAGGGAATGCCGGACTAGAGGGGTCAGCGGATATTTTCTGAGGCCTCCCTCTTGATTGGAACCCCCGTGGCATACTGATCGCTCTAACGCCTACGTGCCCTGTCTCCCCAAGCATCATCCCATTTGGCAAATGTATTGAACGTCCAAATAAAAAAATCATTTGATGATTAAGAGAAAAAATCGAGATCATTAGGGAAATTTTATCCCAGCTTCTCCCGGCAATAAATTAATAATAAAACAATAAAGCTATTGTGATGACAAGCAATAAAAGACTCCGGAATCGGACAAAAGGGAGGACGACAATGGGTATAATTGTGCTTTGGATCCAGCTCTAATTGATTCTAAGGCGACAAAGAGACCTCAACTCTGCTATAGAAACATCTTGGGTCCTTTCAAGACCTCTCTTTTTCCTCTCGTTTTATTGGTCGACGGAAAACAATGAATTTATCGAAAACAATCTGATTTTCCAACTATCCGCGACTTCATTTTTTTCCCCCAACGGATATCCTTATCAAAGAAGATCAAAAATCTTATTTGAGAAAGTTTGGATTGAGAAAGTTTTAATGCCACAATGGAATTAACGGCTATAAACTTAATTAAAATTTAGCTAAGAGCTTTAAAGTGATTTGGCTAAAATTTTGAGCATCTGATTTCTGGCTTTGATGTATCCTCAAAGTGAATAAAAATGAGATAAGGCCTTTTAGCGTTGACCCCAAGAAACGGAAAGACTTGGAAGCGAAAACGCATTGACGGATAATTGGATCCAAGTTCCATAAATAGGGTTCTAAGATAAGCCATTGTTACCAACCTCTGATAACAAGAGGATGATGCGTTTTAAGCGAGAATAAGCTTCGTGGCGCGGGGGGGTTTCTCGAATCTTCCAACAGAATTAGTTCCAGGACTTGTCAGCCTTGTTCGGTCATCCGTGAAACTCCCATTGTCCCATTGTTCTCCCGTCGTGAAGGCATCCCGATCTTGACGGTGCGGAGGAAAAAGAGGGAGGTCCTCGCGAATAAATTCGGATCACGGGACAGCTCCCATATGAAAAAATCCTTTTAAAAAAGTCTAATATAAATAATGGTCTGAATTATAAATGAACCATTCTTTTATCGTTTGAGGTGACAGAAACTTTTCAAACGTTGACATTTTGTCGACCTTGAACCGAAGCCATTAATTCCAGTGAATTTTCGACTCCTACAGATGAAGGAAACCCACGGTTTACCTTTATGGTGAGAAACAAGTGTAAAATGAATGCCACAACCTTGAGGATCAGTCAACTTTTATTATAATTCGATTTCAAACTTAATTTACCAACTTTTGGGAAAAGCCCTTCAATAAGATCAACCGCTGATAAATCATTTTGTAAATGACATTGTAAGCCATCGGTGAAAAGCAAATTATTAAACGTTTACTTTGAAGTTTAATTGAATCAATAAAGGAAAATTTCAGAGATTCCGAAAAGGCTTTACTTGCTTTCTCGGAAGCGACGATCAGAATTTCGAAATCCCTTTTCCCCCCTTCAGGATCCTTACCAAAACCAATAGCACGGTCGCCCAGTCATTCGTATAAATATTTATGGGACTCGGTAGCTCGAAAAAATGTCTTTGTTAGAAAAATAAACGTACAGGAATTCAATAAGCAATAAGGAGACCATAACTCAACAATTTTTACATAAACATTTTGCTTACGGGTTTGACACTGGAGATATTCGCAAAAGAAATTGATTGCCTAAAATTCAGAGCTTCCTCAAAATTACTCGTGGACATAAAAGACCAATGATTCAGCCTAAGGCTTAGCTAGACAGTGGTCTTTTCGTTATATATAAAAAAATCCGGTACTTTTCGAGCAAGAAACCATAGAAACGCATCGAAATGGTGATTTATGGGAAGGAAAACCGATGAAAACGCCGGAATAACCGATTGACGGGTGTTTCTCTAGCTAGTGATAGTGTGTAACGCCGCAAAAGGGTCATTATGGGTAGAAAAACCGATGAAAACGCCCGTAAACCGATTGAACGGGTGTTTCTTAAGCTAGAGACCGTGTCTATCGCCTCAAAAGGGTCATTATGGGTAGGAGAACCGATGAAAACGAACGAATAACCGATTGAACCGGTGTTTCTTTGAAAAACTGGCTGATGGACCTTGTTGGCAATTCAGGCTTTGCTTCACGGCTTTCCCAACTGTCAATAAGCGGACATTCCACCGTATAAGTACCCATATCGGTCGCTATATCTTCACGGTATTGGACTCGCTCATGTCCTACATGTTCAAGTCATTTCACATCAATAAGCGAAGTGTATGACACCATTAACGCGATAAAAGACCAGATTCTTCGGTCAGTCAACTTCGCCTATAACATTCTTCTGCAACCGTCCTCAAAAAAATCGCCGTCCTCGGCTTTAAAGCGTGTACGAATCGATTTTTAACAATGATCGCCCATGAGTAAAACCTCAAAGGACTAATCGACCGTTTTTGTCATTAAAATTACGTACGCCGCGCGCAATAATTGATTAAGCACTCATTTTAAAATTTGCCCGTCAAAGAGAGAAATCGTTTTATTTAGATAAAACGTGAAGTAAAGGTCTCATTACTGATTCATGACTTTCTTTTTCTTCCATCTCCGTTTTATTTGAATTCGCGGATATTATTTAAAGAGAAAACAATCGTGGAGGCCTTTTTCGTGTCATGCCCCGTTGGATCCTTGATGAAAATCCGATGTCGAAATTTCACATTCACGTGCCATAACATCGAGGGAAAATTCGTGCGGCGATGCTGGAGAGGGGAAGACCCACCTGGGCCAAACGTTCTTTTCCCTTGTTTTTAACCGCCCCCGAAGGTAATGACACGCTTCGTTGCTTCCTTCAGTCCACTCACGTCCTTATACCAATGTAAATACAGACCCTAATAAACATCTACCTTTTTTTTCCCTCTCTCTAGCCTTTACAAAATAACCTTTTTTTTTCTTCATCCCCTTAAATTATGCCGAAATCAATACCTAGGTTTTAAATATAAAGAACCTCTTTTATTCGCCAATTCGATCTTCGATAAGATGTCTGAGCTTCGAGTGGCTGTTCAACCCTCTTTTATTTTTTAAGAAGCCTATTGTTCATTATGAAATTCAATGGAATAACCTTGAGTATTATAATCGAAAACCACTTTTTTACTTAACATAATAATCGGAACTTTTTTTATTCAACCCAAACTTTCGCTTTTGATTTTTTTAATTACCTGCATTGGAATTATGCACTTGATTTTCAAATAAACCATTATAATAACCCTGAGAAAATCTAGGCCAAATATCGAAGAAAACGATGTTAAAAGTGGTTTTATTGGGCGATTGTATATTCGGCCAATTAATGACTTACCGGGATACAGATAGTAAATTCGGCCAATTTAATGACTACCGGGATACAGACTAAATTCGGCCAATTTAATGACTTTACCGGGATACAGACATGTAATTCGGCCAATTTAATGACTTTACCGGGATACAGACATGTAATTCGGCCAATTTAATGACTTTACCGGGATACAGACATGTAATTCGGCCAATTTAATGACTTTACCGGGATACAGACTTGTAAATTCGGCCAATTTAATGACTTTGGATACAGACATGTAAATTGGGCCAACTTGTGGAACGAGTGTTTTGTAAATTCGGCCATTGTGTAATATACTAGTATATTACTTTATCGATTTTGAATGCTAATTGGAATTACGAAAATTAATACAAAAATTGTTATGAAAAGACATTTCAAAATAAGATTATTCAGTTAATTAATAAATTGTAATAAATAAATTGTCCGCAATTAATTTAATAAAAGCGTAAGTTGTATGTATTCGTATTCTGTGTTAATAAATATAAATAAAAAAAATCTACCTAAATATGTAGGTAAACTTAAAAATTTGTAAAAAAAAGGTTTTTATTTTATATTTGTTTTATTGGTTTTTTTTTTAAAAAGAGCCTCAAGCATTAATTGGCCGAATTTACTTGCAAGCTAAAACCAAAGTTTGGCCGAATTTACAAAACTTTGGCCGAATTTACTACCGCCGTTTTATTAGTATAAAAACCCTAAAAATTAAGTAAATTTTTAGCTTTTTGGCTCCTGGGGTTATATCACTTAATACGGTGCGATTTTTCTTAAGTTTTGCTCCGATTTTGCGAGAAAACTGTTGATTTGGCTTTATAATACATTTATTTACTTTAATACAAAAGAATTTTTTTCAAAAATCAGAAAAATGTTGAAAATCAGAAAAAAAGTCAATTTTTTATCTTAATTTTATGGTTAAAATAAAATAATTCAACAAAACATTTGTATTTAAATTTATATTTGTTTTACGAAGCGAAAAATTAAGAAAGTTTTTTCCTGACATAATATTTTTCTAAAAAGTGGGAGCAAAGTCAAAAATTGGTAAAATTTCGGTTTTGCTTCGTTTGGATCTGATCGTTTTTGCTATAATCACAATCAAAGTAAAAAAGTCTAAAAAAATTAAAAACCAAGCTTTTGCCAAAATTTCAAAGGAAAACGCCGCCATAGTTGGGCAGAATGCAGAAAAGCTGGTAAAATTTGCATCTATGCCAAAAAATCAATAGAAACTTGGAAAATTTATTAATTTTAAGACTTAGCTACTACTCCCACACCATTAAACTGAACCACCCTGTATATTAATTATATCTTATAAAATCTCTTTATAAGGCAGTTCTAAAAAAAATCAAGGGTCGCACCCTTATTTTGATGGCAATTGACACTTTTGAGTTGAATTGTGACACACATGTTGATTTTCCATGTTTTCATATTCAATAATCACCATCCCCTACTTAAAATTTCACCCTCCCATTTTCAAGTCTCTTCCCCTTTAAATATATCTCCGATCTAAATAGGACCGTTAACGTCATTTAACAACATTTAATAATTAATGAAGAAATAAACGAAGACAAGTTGAATAGGACAACGAGAAGCCTTTTAAGCGACCGCGTTATTGATAGTTATGCAACGTGAACCCTTTTCCTTCAATTATTCAATCCCTTTCCATCTTTTAAATAATTCCTTCTAACATGATTTACTTTCAAATTCAGGATATAAACCGCTTACTAATTTTTTTCTTTTTTTTCAGGTAAATAAACTCTGACTTTTTTATCGGCTAAAGTATGTATCTCTTTTTTATCAGTTCAGTAACCTTTTTAAATGTATGTAAAGTATTTAGAATATTAGAGAGGGAAGAATACAATTTGAAGAGTCCATTGTGGGGCACATAACATCCCCTTTTATTACTCTCCAGGGTTAGTTTATGGTTATCATAAGCCTCACAGTAAAATACAAGAACTCCTCCCTACGCACGCGTCTCCTATAAATATCTTGGGATATAAACACTCTTATTAGCGTTTATCATAAGCAAATTAAAACACCTGTTCGTGACCATCATCATTAGACACGTTTTATCTTTTATTTTTTTATCGAACTATTTTTCATCACGTTTTTTTCAATAGGGGATAGTCAACGATCGATTTGAAGGACAAATAGAAGGCAGATTTTGGGACATATGTGTATAAAAAATTTTTTTCCTTCCTATTTTCCATTTTCTGGCAACCTATACGATAATGGAGTTTCCCTGTCGATCTACCACCCTCTTTAGGAAACTCCTAAACTCCTTTTCCCCTCTTTTTTTATTTTGAGAATTTTTTTCGGCTCGGCGAACTTTCTCGCGAGAACGTGTTTCTGTATGAGATAAGGGTCTGAAAAGGGTTTTGTTTATTAGGTAGGGAGTATAAAAAAACAAATAGACTTCTTATTTCGTTTCGCCCTAAAAAAAAAGTTTTCTGAAGATTTATTTTTCACGAGGAAAAGTTAGAGAAACTAGTACTGACAGATATTTTTTTACAAAAAAAATTAGTTTAGGAGAAAAAACTTTTTTTTGTTTCTATTTATCATTCTTAACTATCCATTTAAACTGTCTATAGGGCTTTTAAATTAAAAATAATGGTCAAAACATGTTTATAAGTCCTAAATATCTCTTTTTTTTATTTAAGTGACGATAGCCTTGGGAATAATTATTTTCGAAAGTTGTTAAATCACTCGAGAGCGGCTATTTTCGAGTGTGTCACTGGTATTAGAAAAGTTAACATCGTTTTAGGATGACGCTAATGTCGAAACTATTTCCGTGTCCGAGACCATTTTTTTTCCACGTCGTTTTTGAAGTTGAACGACCTTCTTTTTTAGGCTCTCCCGAGTGGAAAGGGAATTTTTTTATCGGAAATATGCGCCTTGGAAAATAAAAAAAAGAGAAAATTGGATAATAATAGTTTGAAGAAAAACGCCTCAAGATTTTACTTTTTTTTCGTTCAGGTCTTTTGTTTAGAAAAGTCACGAATCTTTCACAAGTTTCCACGCGAAAATGAATAAAATATTTTCCAACTTTTTTACAAAAAAAAGGACACTTTTGATTAGTGCACCAAAAGCCATTTTTAGAAAGTTCACATAAATCTTTCTTTTTTATGAGCTAATGTCCATAATATCTAAAAAAACTATTTAAATCATTTTTTTCCCCAATTATATCCTTGTTTGGTTTTTATGGACGTTTTTTTCCGCAATGATTGACAATGATGGAATCGATAAATTAGTTTCTGTGGGATTCCTTTAAAGTTTAATTAGAGACGGACATTAAAGGGATTTAAAAGTCGTTGTCCCTCCCTGATATACAACCCCAGGCAACCTACCAAGTTTAATTAGTAGGCAAAACCTTAATTACTGTCCGATCAGCTTTTAATATGCTATTAAATAATTTTTCTTTTCTCTAATCCTATTAAGTTATCGATCATTTGCTTTTTTTGATGAAATCAAGGGCTGAAAAAAGAGCGAGATCTCATTTAAAACATAAAAAAAGAGATTGAGTAAAAGTCGTTTTTTAAAAAGAAGATCCGAGAGGGTTTTGAATTTCCTCGCCGGGATCAAATCACGGATCAAGGGAAAATATCCAAGGTTAAACAATGACTTTTTCTTTCAGAAAATAAAGTTTCGTTGTATCTTTTTTTAAAAAAAATATTCACCAAAAATGGCGCAACTCGGCTTATTGTGAAAATAGTGGATTTTTAGCCCTTTTCCTAATTTTCCATAAAAGAGAAACTTTTACAGAGCTTAGATTTTTGCCCCAAAAGTTTTATCAAATATTAACTTCCTTAAGTTATTGTGATACTCTCCACGTCGGGTTTTTGGGGAAGGGTCTTCCAGACCCCGGGTCAAATCAAATATTGATCTTTATCGATCTCAACTTTGCTGTTGTGCCGGCCGTCCGTCCGTAGCATTTTTTTCCGGAACACTTTACGGCCACAGTTTTCAACCGATTTTCACCAAATTTTCACACAAATTTCTTTAGTCGGTTAACAATAATTGAGGCGCTCCGGGTACGAAGGGCGAACTCGACATCGGACAAATTTTTTTAACTTCCTTAAAGAAGTTATTGTGATACCCTCGACGTCGGGTTTTTGGGGAAGGGTCTTCCAGTTTTTTTCATTTTCAGATTCTAGACCTCTTGGTGAATACACCCATATAATTTTTATGTTGAGTTCGCCCTTCGTACCCGGAGCGCCTCAATTTAACGAGGGTGATTTTTGAATTTCAAAAAAATGGCGGAAATATGTCTGTTTGAAATTTTAAAAAATTCGCTGCGGCCGAACCGTTTTCTCCAAAATTTCTCCAATTACTCGTTATATTTTTTAAGAATTTTTGGTGTAAAAAGAAATGCCAATTTTTTTACATTAATTATCATTTTAGTAGGGAGAAATTTCATACTTCCACGCCTAACGAGAGGGACCTCTCTTGGGCAAAAATCCCATTATTCTACCTTGATACTTTAAAACATTTTCGAAAAAAAAAGAACTTAGAAAATTTTTCAGGCAAAAAAGCCCAAATTAAAAAAAAATTCGGAAAATTTTTCGAAAAAAAAAACTTCCTCCTCCGTTATACTTCCCCTTCCTTGTACTTCCCCCTCCGTTATAATTCCCTTTCCTTATACTTCCCCTCCTTTATACTTCCCTCTCCATTATACTTCCCCATTATACTTCCCCACCGTTATACTTCCCCCTCCAGAAACTGACAAAGCGTAAAATTGAAGAAGGAAAAAAAGGTTTCATGTCATTAAGAGTTCGTTTTTGAAGAAAAAGAAGGTTTCTTCTCAGGAAAGAAGGAAGCCAATGTTTCGGAAAAGTTCCTTACACCGAGTTGATATTCTCGAGGCTGGATAATTTGTCAAGATTTAACTCGGAACAGCGGGTTTTCCTCCTTCCCAAACATTTTAAAACAAAAAAAAAATCTTTTATTAATCTTTAATTTATCGCTTTTTTCTGAGAAGTTGAAAGAAAAAAAAAGGACGATGCAATCCGTTTCTGAAAAGGATTGTAATGAACCCGGCGCATTAAATAAGGCAAAACGAAAACCGGTTTTCGGTCCCTCGTATCAGACTCCGGCCAGACTCACAAGCGGGAGGAGATTCTATCTGACTCAGCCTTCATGTTTTATCACTCCGTAATGTTCTGCGCAAGAATATAAATTTCTCATCGATAATAAATCATTTCGTAATAAGCAGTATTTATTGTATTATAAAAAAAAGGGGGAAAAACAATTTTCAAATAAACAGGTTTTTAAAAAAGAAATCTTGATATCACCATCCTTCTTTTACTTAAATGGAACCGCGTATTAAGATCCAATTTCAACAAGATCTATGCAAATAATGTGGCGCCATCTATGATCGTAGACTCGTAGCGCCAAAAATGTCAACCTATTTATAAAAATGGAAGCTTGAAAAGGCAACCTTGGGCTTTTTAATCGATGTTTTAATTTCGGTTAGTGCTTTATAGACCATAAAAATAGTAGCATCGATTCACTTGAGGATTGACCTTTTTTTCCCTTGTTTTTTTTTTGTACTCACATAAATGAGTTTTAAAGTTTTTATGTTGGATTCTTCTGCCGAAAGAAGAAATCCTTTTCTCAGAAGATCTATTAATTTCAAGTAATTGGGAGAAAACTTGGACCGAAGGAACGGGGGGAAAAAAAGAAAAAGAAGAAAAAAACGATATAAATTGAAAGGATGGTCTTCGGTTTATTGGCCTTCTCTGACACTTCCATTACTTCTGTCGGCCTAGAGATCAATTTGTGAAAGAGCTAGAAAAATGTGGCTTATGGATGAAATTGGAAATTTTTTAATAATAGACGGAAGTGTTCGGTTTTTGCGATTTTCAGCGTTAACGAAGCGTGAGTCGGAGGCGACCAAGTAAGGCGGCGACAATGGCGTGACCGAATCAGAACACGGTCTGACAAATACTAAAATTTCTTTGAATAATAGAAGTCGGGGAAGTATAAAGGCTAATGAAGCTCGGACGGAGGCACTTACACCAGATTAGTTTAGTCTCACCCCCTCTAAAACCCTTCCTTTTCCTCTAATTATTCCACGGACTTTGTTTCTATACTAGGGTCAGGGCTTTATCAACTTTCGGACCTACACGCCTCTTTAATTACCTTACATCATGACAAGAATGCTATGTTTAATCCTGTTTAGATACCTTTGTAAACTTTTTCCTGGATAAAAAAATCCCAAAGTCGCAATCAGCTTAAAAACAATACTCTTCAAAGGTTCGTTACCCTTTTACGGATATTATAAACTTTAAGCGATGTGACATTTCGATTTAATTACCACCCTCTTCGAAACGGCACCCTAGCGCTCAAATGTCAGCGGTGGAAGTAAAAGGTTAGATTTCGTTCCGGAGCTGATTATTTTCAAAGTACCAAGTATATCTTCTATAAAATATAACACGAGCGAGGGGCAGTCACGATGAAGCGTGATCTCTTCTGCACAATAGCTTTCGAAAAGGTCACTCAACTTAGTATTTTTTATCATTTATGAAGTAAAAGAGGTTGATTGATAAAATTTAAGTCAATAAAGAGAAGTGAAAAATCATGTTTTGGGGGGGGGGGGGGTTAATTGGAAGCGTCATGGTGGCGGTTGGTGACCCGTTCGGCTGCTGCACAATGGATTCGTCTCCGTCTCTTTTTTTTTCGTTCCCCTCTCGCACCGTCTCGCTCTACCCACCGCAAACGGGCCCGCAACCTTGAGAGAGAGTGAATCCTCCCTTCCCCATCGCGGCCGCAACCTTGGGATCGAAGCCCACGGATGATTCCGTCATTAGGTAGCGTGATTTGAACCGAATCACCTCAAATTTTTGACAAAACGCAGTAGCAAACTTCACCCCCGGAAGTTTCGCTCAAACTCCTGGATCCAATTACGTCCGCCGTGAGGGGACGTTAATGAGAGGGTGACAGGTGAACAATGGTGAAGGAGATAGCAAGAGGGGATGTTCTAAAGGAGAGGATTTCTCCACTATCTGGACAGACGCACTCCTGGATTACGAAAAGTCGGACTCCACACTTTTCTTTGTTCCATTTATCCCACGGATTAAATACTAGACTAAAAATTATACAGGTCACGTTTTACTAATCTAGATTGTAAATGGGAATAGTTACAATAGCTGTTCCCCAGTGATTACAAACTCGCTCATAATTTAACGTCGTACCCCCGCCACCTTCAAAAGTCCGATAATGGTGTAAATAGAGAGCCGGAGTCGCGCTTGAGATTATTGGTACGGTTATCGTTTCGCATTGTTCGCGCTGTATGTCTCCCTTTAACTACATATACCCTGTATTAATATAGATATGTTTATGAAGTGGTTTTGCATACAATGGGAAGCGCAATATGTTTGGCTCGTACTAATGGGCCGTTATATTGCTCCGAATATCTTACTCCCTATTACCAAGCGTTATCTTCTCGGCCCAACCTCCCCCTTTAATCTCACAACTTCACGAACACCCCCTTCTCGTAATTATACTTTCGCACATATTCCCTCAAGGATTAACAAACAAGTTCGATTAATAATAGCGATATTATTTTAGGGTTACATACAGAAATCTCTGTCCATTGTTTAAATGGACAAGCGCTCCTCGTGAAGAGGCAAACTTGGTCAAAGATTATAAAAGAAAACGCCCTAATAGAAAGTGGAAATCATGGTCGACAGAAAATCCCTGTACCCCCAGTCGAACAATGGCTTTTCTAGTCTCTTTTGTGGGAATCAATGGCATTTCTAGTCTCTTTTGTAACTACTTTTCTAGTCTCTTTTGTGGGAATCAATGGCATTTCTAGTCTCTTTGTTGGATACTAAAGCTTTTCTAGTCTCTTTTGTGGGATTCAATGGCATTTTAGTCTCTTTTGTGGAACTATGGCTTTCTAGTCTCTTTTGTGGGAATCAATGGCATTTCTAGTCTCTTTTGTGGATACAAGCTTTCTAGTCTCTTTTGTGGGAATCAATGGCATTTCTAGTCTCTTTTGTGGGAATCAATGGCATTTTAGTCTCTTTTGTGGGAATAATGGCATTTCTAGTCTTTTTGTGGAATCAATGGCATTTCTAGTCTCTTTTGTGGGAATCAATGGCATTTCTTCTCTTTTGTGGGAATCTGTGGCATTTCTAGTCTCTTTTGTGGGAATCAATGGCATTTTTAGTCTCTTTTGTGGGAATCAATAGCATTTCTAGTCTCTTTTGTGGGAATCAATGGCATTTCTAGTCTCTTTTGTGGAACTATGGCTTTTCTAGTCTCTTTTGTGGGAATCATGGCATTTTTAGTCTCTTTTGTGGGAACTATGGCATTTCTAGTCTCTTTTGTGGGAATCAATGGCATTTATAGTCTCTTTTGTGGGAAACTATGGCGTTTCTAGTCTCTTTTGTGGGAAACTATGGCATTTAGTCTCTTTTGTGGGAAACTTGGCTTTTCTAGTCTCTTTTGTGGGAAACCATGGCTTTTCTAGTGTCTTACTTTCGCACATATTTCAAGGATTAACAAACAAGTTCTTCTTTTGCGATTGGCATATGCTAGCGCTTTGGAATTTTGGAAAAAAGAACTTCGTCAACCTTTTCTGGGTATTTTAAAACGAAATTTAAAACGTAAAAATCTTGTGAGAGGGGCCCCTCGGAAATCCGGTAGCCCATCCCCCGACCTCACCTTCGAAAACCCTTTTAGGATTAGACAATGAATAATTGTGGGCGTTTCGAGCACGCTTCGAAAAAGGTAAACAGAAAAAAAAGTCACGAACCATCAACAAAAATATTAATCGTGGGAAATGAAAAAGTAGATCCCGCAATGCTTTTCCACCTTCCAAATGTGACATAACTCACAATAGTTTCTCTTACTCGACTCTTCTCTTTCATTCGCCCTGAATAGACAAATTAATTGCTTTGTCAGTCCTCGACGTGACTTTGCACGTACTCTTATACATCAGCGGATAATTGCGTGCTCAAAATATCTTTCTTTGTTCCCCCTTTTAAATTTATTAAAACTTTACGTTCATTTTAATTACCTTTTGTTTTTAAAGTCACATTACAATTGGGGTTTTAATAAATAAGCGCTCTTCAACCCTTTTGTTTTACTCATTCAAATTTACACACAACAGACATTTCATGCATATTTTAACACCTATTTAAACACATAAACTCATTGTGGAAAGAAATTAATTTAGAAAAAAAAAACAATTTTGCCCTCTGAAGCTAAAAATCCAACTTTCTTTTACTCTTTTAATAATAAAAAAGATATTAAAGTGCTTCTGGCAGGTGTCCCACGACGACATCCGCCAACAGGCTTCCGGTCATCCCAGTTATAATATGTACACGGAAATCGCTAAGTAATTCTCCCTAAAAACATATGCTTAAAATGCGCCCTACTTTCTATTGTTTGCTAGCACTCACAGTTTTCATCCCACTTCTGATACCATTCAGACAAAGCATGAATTTCCAATATTCCGAAACTATATTGAACTTTGTATGTCTACTTTTCTTTTCGTTTTATTACTGTGCCATTAGGAGTTTCCATTTTTATCGTCTGAAATCCGATAAAAAAAATCCTCCGCTAAAAATAAACATAATAGGGGAAAAGGAAGAAAAAAACTCCGATGAACATCGACCGTTGTCAATCCGTTGCAGGTTATTAATTTTGTTATTGTTTGACAAGGCGAGGAAAGACAATAGGGCTGCTATTGACAGTTTTTGCTTCCCTTTCGCTCAAATCCCCTCAGCCCGTTCAATGCTTCCAAAACGCTATCACAACTTTGTCAAACATCCCACATCATAACACTTCATCTTTTTTTTCCAGCATTATTGAAATTACCTGTCTTCCGTAAAATGATATTTTTGTCTGAAAAGAACGTGTTTTCTAGAAAACATCAATTTCTTTACCAAATTACGAACTGGAAAGAATTGAGGTGAAGATGAGAGAGACTTTCTTCGGAGATTGGGTAAAATTTCGCGGCCCTTCTAGCGCCTTCATTTTAATTTTGAATATTGGTTTATTCCGATTTTGGGAAAGCTAAAATTATTCCTTTTCTTTTCTCTTTCCTATGAAAATGGTACTTCTAGTCTCCTATCAGGAACAATGGCATTACTTGTCTCTTTTGTGGGAATCTATGGCATTTCTAGTCTCTTTTGTGGGAATCAATGGCATTTCTAGTCTCTTTCGAGGGAAACTATGGCATTTCTAGTCTCTTTGTGTGAAGCTATGGCATTTCTAGTCTCTTTTGTGGGAAACTATGGCTTTCTAGTCTCTTTTGTTGGAAACTATGGCATTTCTAGTCTCTTTTGTGGAAATCTATGGCACTCCTTTTCTTTTCTTTTCTATGGAAATATGGTACTTTTAGTCTCCTATCAAGGAAACAAGGCATTTCTAGTCTCTTTTGTGGGAAACTATGGCTTTTCTAGCCTCTGTTGTGGGGATCAAGGCATTTCTAGTCTCTTTAGTGTGAAACTATGGCATTTTTAGTCTCTTTTGTTGGAAACTATGGCATTTCTAGTCTCTTTTGTGGAAATCTATGGCACTCCTTTTCTTTTCCCTTTTCTATGGAAATATGGTACTTTTAGTCTCCTATCAAGGAAACAAAGGCATTTCTAGTCTCTTTTGTGGGAAACTATGGGTTTTCTAGCCTCTTTGTGGGGATCAAGGCATTTCTAGTCTCTTTGTGTGAAACTATGGCATTTTAGTCTCTTTTGTTGGAAACTATGGCATTTCTAGTCTCTTTTGTGGAAATGTTGGCACTCCTTTTCTTTTCCCTTTTCTATGGAAATATGGTATTTTAGTCTCCTATCAAGGAAACAAAGGCATTTCTAGTCTCTTTTGTGGGAAACTATGGCATTTTAGTCTCTTTTGTGGGAAACTATGGCTTTTCTGTCTCTTTTGTGGGAATCAATGGCATTTCTAGTCTCTTTTGTGGGAAACTATGGCGTTTCTAGTCTCTTTTGTGGGAAACGATGGCATTTCTAGTCCTTTTGTGGGAAACTATGGCGTTTCTAGTCCTTTTTGTGGGAAACGATGGCATTTCCAGTCTCTTTTGTAGGAAACTATGGTATTTAAATTATTTAATATAACAATTCAAAATGATTGCCTTATCGGAGTGTGGTTTATGATTATAGTTCTCAGTAGAATAGTGACAAATGTCGATTTTCGAATTTGATTCCTTTGAGATTGTAATTACTATGATGGATGTGCCGTCTGAATCGCGGTCTGTTTGCAATAACATAGATGGATTCCTCGAGCATGGGATGCCTACGGCGTTCTACGTTTAAACACTTCCCTTTTCCCCTCGACAACCCCCGCACAAAGTAATAAGAGGGATGGATCCTATAAGAGTCCGAATATGACAATAAAACACGTACGGGATCGTGATAAATTCCATAGCGCACGTATCCGATATAAAGGAAGTCGGGACCTGGAAGAATTCCAGGCCGTGATGAATTTTTATGGTCGTCGGGCGTGGTATCCTCGAATTTTCTCCCTTCTTTTTCCGGGGGGAAATCAAAAAAAGGGCACTTCTGAACGTTTTAGCCAGATGTGTTTGGATAGCTAAGATTTTTAACTGTCTCCCTAAATAGAATGACTGCATCTCAATATTCTGAATGCCCTTCATCAAAATTAACGTTTTAAGCTTTATTTTTAACGTAAAAAAATAACCTTAATTAAACGCGGAAGTTGTTGCATCATGACAATTTTTTTAACTTTTTTTTTCTATTCCTGAAACAAGTGTGTCAGTTGGAACCGAACGTCCCGAGTTCTATTTTTATTCGATGACACATGCGGGTTCTGTCATAAGTGTGGGCTTGAAAGGACGGCCGGATGGGGCAACATCATTCATAATTATTCAAAAAAGAAAATTATAATTAAACATGTAGAATAATTAAATTCTGTCCCTTTTTTTATAATGAATAAAAAAAAAAAGAAGCTCAAAAAGAGGAAAAATTTTTTTTTTATAAAAAGGACAAAAGAATTTTTCTTGATAATACCAAAGGAAACAGTGGTAAAGAACCTCTTTGTTTTCAGGCCACCTCGTTAGTAATTTTATTTTACACCTGCTTTTCATTTACTATCGCACCTGATTTTTTATTAAATCTCTTAAGTCTTTTAAATCTCAAAAGTAAAATTCTGTGGTTCAATTTTTGGTGTAGGCAGCTGAACCTCTTAAAAAGTACTGGTTTGAAGAGCTTCTAACGGAAACTTCCTTAAAGAGAAGTAACAATATAGAAGGGGGAAGTATAACGGAGGGAGAAGTATAAGGGAACGAAAGGATAACGAAGGGAGGGCGTGTTAAAAATTAATTAAAGCAGGTTTGGACGAGCCAGGCGCAAATATTGAATAGCTAAACTTTAAAAAAAATTTGAATTTATACCGGGAAATTATTAAATATTTTATTAATAAAATTATCAGATGTTTTTCTAGGGGCTCAGTGGCGCAATTTTTCTTATATCATCATTTTTATAACATAATTATATATTTTGTGTTTATACATATTAATTTTAATCATGAAAAGAAATCTACCTTTTAGTCCCTGCTACCGCAGGGTAATTATTTTAATTTCCGAGTTTTTTTTTTCGAAAAATTTTCCGGGTTTTTCTTTTTTTTTCCAAAATTTTTTTTAAGTGTCAAGGTAGAAATAATGGGCTCTTTGGCCTAGGGATGTGATTCTCGTAATGGGTAGAAGTATGAAATTTCTCCCTACTAAAAAAATAATAATTAAAAAGTGGCAATTTTTTACACCAAAAATTCTTTAAAAAATATAATGAGTAGAGCTCGGATTTATGCAGTAAAAAAACCCTAAATATGCCATATAATATGCAGTAAAAACACCGAAATATGCAGTAAATACACCGAAATATGCAGCAATATGCAGTAAAACACGCCGAAATATGCAATGAGATGAGGAAAATAAAAAAATATTGATAAGTAGAGCTCGGATTTATGCAGTAAAAAAACCCCTAAATATGCCATATCCTAAATACGCCATAATATGCAGTAAAAAAACACCGAAATATGCAGCAAATATGCAGTAAAAACACCGAAATATGCAGCAATATGCAGTAAAACACGCCGAATATGCAATGAAGATGAGGAAAATTAAAAAAATTGATAAGTTTCAAATATGCAAATATATGCAATAACTCTCAATATGCAAAAATATGCAATATAAATTTAAACCATGGTATCTAGGTGGTGTAATTCGGATAAATACCTAATCATTTAATCCTATCTCATAGCAAAAGAATATGCAATTGCATACGAATCCGAGCTCTAATAATGAGTAATTGGTGAAAATTTGGTGAAAATCGCACCAACGGTTCGGCCGCAGCGAATTTTTAAAATTTCAAACAGATATATCTCCGCCATTTTTTCAAAATTCAATAGTCAGTATGAAGTGGCGAGGTTGAAACTACTAGTTGTCTATTTATACAGTCAAAATATTCTGACTTCAAATCTATTGCATCCAGCTGATCGAAAATTTACTCCAATCTTCCTTAGCCCATTTGCCATTTTGTGATGAAAAAAGTTGTCCATTGTTGAATTTTGGAAATAGAAAGACTGTTTAAAAACTTAACCCAATTGAGATTTGGAAAGGGCCTTCGAATTTTTTTATTCTTCGAGTAGGAACACTTTCAGTGTTTTCCCCTCCGAACAAACCGACAGGCCAAACACATGCCCACTTGACTCTGAATGGTTTTGTGCCTCACTGACTAAAACCTCCTTCATCTTCACGTTCTATTGTTGAAATAAAAAGTTCTAAGTGTAAATTCTGAAAGTCAATTTTTTTTTTTTTTTTTTTTTTCAAATCGCAAAAGGGATAAAAGTCTTTTGATCGCGTGGGTGTTTGAATGGTGAGGAAGGAGAATCGGAAGACTCCACATGGCCACGCTTCTATTGAAATTCATTTCACACGATTTTAGCCAAATGAGTTTTTATACGGTCGATTTTCGAAAGGTTTTAATTTTTTTTTTTTAATTTTTATTGCTATACGCAAATTGATTTTTTATCAAACAATTAACCAACAACAGAGGAAGAATGACTGTGATAACGGGTATCTCACGACGCGTTTCGGCTTAATAAGCCTCGTCAGGTGAGCTATTCCCTCTATCACAATCATTTCTATCTTTTCTCTGTGGACCTATCTACGAGAGAATTAGTGGAAACTGCGGGAAGCTGGAGACAACTCGTCCCCCAAAAACTTCAACGCCACCACTTCTCTAAGAGATAGAGCCACTAATTCGCAGTTTCCACTAATTCTCTCGTAGATAGGTCCACAGAGAAAAGATAGAAATGATTGTGATAGAGGGAATAGCTCACCTGACGAGGCTTATTAAGCCGAAACGCGTCGTGAGATACCCGTTATCACAGTCATTTCTTCCTCTGTTGTTGGTTAATTGTTTGATAATGAAGGTTTAATTATTTATGATGGGCAGATGTTGCAAATCGCTATTTTAAAGTCTGCGTTTTAACGTCACGATCTTGGTTTATAGTTCCAAAGGTGGGTCCTAAAGTGTCGAGGTGTCTGCCGTGATTCATGACCTCTGGAAAAACTTTCACAATTTTAAAATTGAGGAGAATTGAGGCAAACTATGGCATTTTTAGCCATTTACTGGCAGACTATGGCATTTCCAGTCTCTTTCTGGCAAACTATGGCATTTCTAGTCTCTTTCTGGCAAACTATGGCATTCCCAGCCTCTTTCTGGCAAACTATGGCATTTCCAGCCTCTTTTGGCAAACTATGGCATTTCCAGCCTCTTTCTGGCAAACTATGGCATATCTAGTCTCTTTCTGGCAAACTATGGCCAACGAAAATTTTATATTTATAAACTTTTATATTTTTATATGAGGCGCTTCCGGGTACGAAGGGCGAACTCGACAAAACGTAGTTTCGAGATATTCGCATTTTAAAGTTTCGGTTTTTACGTATTTAAAGGGGAAAAAATGGCGAACTCAACATAAAAATTGTATGGGTGTATTCACCAAGAGGTCTAGAATCTGAAAATAAAAAAACTGGAGGACCCTTCCCCAAAAACCGACGTCGAGGGTATCACAATAACTTCTTTAAGGAAGTTAAAAAAATTGTCCGATGTCGAGTTCGCCCTTCGTACCCGGAGCGCCTCAATTGTTTGATATATAATGTTTACTCTGGAGTGATTTAACAGTTGTGCAGGCCGATGTCCATATTGATTTAGTTTCGCCGTGGGGATTCATAGTCGGATCAGGAAGATGCAATTATGCCAGTTATGCAATTTCAGTGTTTCGGATCGATTCGATTTCCCCCAGGGTGGTAAACTGGCGTCCGGGGGGCTGAGAAAGTCCGAGGCTCCTCTAAACTTCCCGCCGAACTCCCGACAGATGTCAAAACAATTTACTAACCAATCTCTCCCACGACCCTCTCAGCTCAATGTCTTCAACAGTTTAATTAGCAAAAAAATTTTCTCTCTTGAACCTTGGAGTCTATTTTAAAACATGAACTGACTCATTAAAAACGAATGTAACCAACAGTCATCAATATGGTAGTCATGCGCTCAAACGCCTTTTTATTGCGTCAACTTCTTACTTTTTAAAAATTCGTAGGCTAAAATTTCAAAAGTTTGTTGTTAGCACTGGAGTCTCCAAGCAACATTTTAATGGGAGTCTCACGTGCTAGAGTTAATTACAGTTATCATCATTAGCAGATTATCATTAGTTAAGGCTATTAGGACGACTTTTGCTGATGTAGATCCTCAGCCTCGATCTTCAAAAAGATGTCGAAAATTTCGACCTTAATATCGTTAATAAAGGTGATTTATATCTGGACAATTTCGATTAGTAGCCAAGTTGAGGAATTTGGAAATCTTAAGGAAATTCCAGTTTCTCACTTGAACCCATTCTTCGAAGGGGTTTTAATGAAATCCTTTCGCGTTCCCTTCCCTTTTCGTCCCTTCTTTCCATCGCTCTTTGTCCTTAAAGAATTTCATCGTGAATGCTATCGAAGAGCTTACCCCGAACAATAATGAGAGGCCGGAAACTTTTTTACCCCATGGACGTCTTAAAAACCTTTAAGTAGAAGCGTTTTAAGGTCGTTTTGAAGAAAAAATTGTCAACTCTCAGATTTTAAGGAATATAAATATCTTATCCTTTTTCCATCGTTAGAATTGGGTACGAAGGGCGAACTCGACATCGGACAAATTTTTTTAACTTCCTTAAAGAAGTTATTGTGATACCCTCGACGTCCGGTTTTTGGGGAAGGGTCCTCCAGTTTTTTTTTATTTTCAGATTCTAGACTCTTGGTGAATACACTCATATAATTTTTATGTTGAGTTCGCCATTTTTTCCCCTTTAAATACGTAAAAACTGACGTTTTGTAAAATTTGTCCGTTGTCGAGTTCGCCCTTCGTACCCGGAGCGCCTCAATTAAATTAACTATCTCAAACTAGTTTGAATTTAGGCTCAAAGATGAATTTTTGAAAAAACGTGGGAAAAACACATGAAAGCTTGCGCATGCGCGTTAGTTATGGCCTCAGTGGGATTCGAACCTCCGACTGTTGTGTCTAGAAACGCTTTACTTTCTCGTTTTTTGGACCCATTTTTCTCTTTCTTACTCATTTTCTGCCCCCATCGACAGGAAAGTAGCAAAAATAGAAAACTTTCAAAAGATTTAAAAATAAAACGAAAAATTTAAATTAGGAAGAAGGAAAAGCTGATTAAAAATTGATAGAAATCCAAAAGTTTTAATTAATGTTTTCATCCCCTTGTGTAATTAAAACTGATATTGACAGGTAACTTCCCGTAAAGCTATGCAGACCGCTAACAAATTATACAGGGGACCGAGTTCCCGCAGACCGATGTTTGCCCTTTTAAAGTAAATTTTGTATCACCTCGAAAGCGGATGATTTTTAAAATATTTCGGTAAATCCCCATCGGATTACGAAATATTTCGATCATAGAGCGTTTTGTTCGTTAACTCTAATCCAGTTCCTTAAGTGACTCGGATTAAGGTTTCTAACCTCGGCACTTAAGACCTTCTCAGTCCTTTCCCTTGTTTAGAGACTTCCCTTCCCCGCCGTACTCCAAAAGCGTCGAAGCCTTTCACACATAATTTACACCCGTTTATTCCCCTGTTAGCTATGCATCTATTAAATTGGAGATCCAACAGCAAATTTACTCCCGAGCTTCTGTTTAACAAATACGACTTTATTACTTTTTTTATAATTTGTTACTTATTCTACTATAAATTCCCACAGTTTCCTTTCTTAAAACGATAAAAAGCCGGTTTGATTTTAGTTAGGAAATCAGACAAGAGGCTCGGGTACTTTACGTAAGGCCTAATACTAAGTTGCGCGGAAGGAAAAAAATTGAGAGTAGATTTTGATCAGCTGGCAATAGTTTTAAGTTACGATGTTTTGGGAGAAAATCAGAGAAAATGCCTACATCTCGTCCGAAAGTATTCTCGTCCTAAAATAATAGAAAAAGAAAAAATAAACTGTCTTCTCGTCCGAAAGTATTCTCGTCCTAACGGGCTACGCCCCTTTTTAGGACGAGATGACGGTAGCACAAGACATTCGGACAAGTGGATTTCAATTTTTATACAATTTTTTAAATATTATACGAGTACATTAATAAAATGGAATCATCTCGTCCGAATGTATTCTCGTCCTACCTACTGTCTTCTCGTCCTAAAACTAACGTACAAAAATTGCTGCGTCGGAGAAACGCGGCAGCGTTCTACCCCAGCAAGTTTTAAACTCCTTTTGCGCCATCCGATCTCATCATCCATCCTAGGGCCGCCTACAGGGTGAGCAAATCCTCGCGAGAAGAAAAGTTCCGGTTTGAAGAGCTTCCAACGATAACTTCCTCAAGGATACAGGAGGAGGAAGTATTAAGTAGGAGAACTAAATTTTTGTAAAAGTTGTGAAATAAATTTGGTGGGTATCGCAGTAAGTCTTGAGGAAGTTAGAAATTTTAGGTATTTTTGTTGTTCGTTTTCTGTTTTTTGAAAAAAAAAAATAAAAATTAAGTACCTAATAAATCGCCATTTTATTTTCCGTTAAAAAAATTCTTGAGGAAGTTAAAAAAAAAAAAAAAAAATTATTTTGAAAATTTTATATCAGGTAAAATTCAGTACGGTTAGCCAAAGAGAGGCCGCCCTCGAGCCGGCGAAGTGACTCACATTTCTGCCTAGAAAAATTATTAAGTAAAAAAAATTTTGGAAAATTAAAATTTTAAAACATGGAAAATTTTTAAATAATTCAAGGAATGTTTAGTGAAAATTTGGTGAAGATCGGACCAACAGTACGCCCACAGCGCTCATTTTAAATCTTTGAACAGTCATATCTCCGCCATTTGAAAAATTTCGAAAAAAGCTCTCGTCATTTTCAAGATTTCTGTGAAAGGAAGCTTGTGTATAAATTTGGTGAAGATCGGATGAAAATTGCGGCCGTGAAGTGTTCCGGAAAAGTGGCGACGGACGGCCGGACGGCCGGACGGCCGGCACCACAGACAAAGTCAGGATCGGCAAAGATCACTTATCAGATTTATCCTACGGGGTCTGGAAGACCCTTTTCTAGTAACAGGGGGTCGGAGGGTATCACAGTAACTTCTTGAGAAGTTAAAAAGTCAGGATCGGCAAAGATCACTTATCAGATTTATCCTACGGGTCTGGAAGACCCTTTTCTAGTAACAGGGGGTCGGAGGGTATCACAGTAACTTCTTGAGGAAGTTAAAAATTAACCCCTTTGTGTCTTAAACTAGCTGATCATCGCGAGAAAAAAAAATTAACTCCCTTTGTCATAAAACGAGCACATCCTCGCGAGAGAAAAAAATTAACCCCCTTGTGCCACAAAATGAGCTGATCCTCGCAAAAATAATAAACAAACCGACCGTGCGGGGGTGGAACGCTGCCGCATTTCTCCGACGCAGCAATTTTTGTACGTTAGTTTTAGGACGAGAATACTTCGGACGAGATTATTTCTATTTTATTAAGTACAATATTGAAAAAATTGTATAAAATTGAAATCCACTTGTCCGAATGTCTTCTCGTCCTACTGTCATCTCGTCCTAAAAGGGGCGTAGCCTGTTAGGATTTGCGGGGGTGGAACGCTGCCGCATTTCTCCGACGCAGCAATTTTTGTACGTTAGTTTTAGGACGAGAAGACGGTAGGACGAGAATACTTTCGTACGAGATGATTTCTATTTTATTAAGTATAATATTTAAAAAATTGTATAAAAATTGAAATCCACTTGTCCGTATGTCTTCTCGTCCTATTGTCATCTCGTCCTAAAAAGGAGCGTAGCCTGTTAGGACGAGAATACAGTTTATAGTTTTTCTTTTTCTATTATTTTTAGGACGAGAATACTTTCGGACGAGATGTGTGCCCACATTTTTTAACTTTTCGGAATTTTATTGAGGAGATAAAAAGGCGATTTACTTGATTATTTTGGGGTGATTGAATTTTTAGTGTAAGAAAAAAATTGGTTCAACACTTCTTTATTCTTTTAATAACTTTCTGCGGTCTTCCATGCTTTCCTTTCACAATAAATTTGATAAGTTCCACTGCCCTAGTGATGTATTGTTTCGTTTGGTCGATAACTACCTTCACGACGCCTTGCACAGGATTCAAACGTTCCGATCGATAAAACCTTGAAGATTCACTTTTTGTTTATCTACTAGCCTTGATATTTCCAATTTTCTACTCATTGTTATTTTTAACAAAAAATTGTTTTAAAAAACAAGGCCAATTTGTGCGATAAATAAAACGGAATTTACTCTCCGAGCACGAACTTGTCGTTTAAACGGATGTTGAGCAATTGTCGAGAAGCTAGAAATAACTCCATTTTTACTAATTTACGGTTTCCTTTTTTTCTGCATTAATTAGGTTGCGGTACAAAAATTAATTTTAGTCTGGTTTTGAAGTGTCTTATCTGTAGGGCGTTTTTTTTTAAAAAAAGGTTATTTTTTCTTGTTATTAAGGGAAGGAATTAGCCTGTAATGGAGGACGGGATGCCCGGGAGAAGGCAGTTTGTTGCAGTAATTGCCCAATATTAACCACACAAATCTTTAAGGGTTCTCTCTTTCCACCCGGGACATGAGTTTTACGATCTAATTAAAATGAGCACAATCTGCGCCTCACCTTTAAAAGATTAGAAAATTTTAAGTCTCTGGTAGGGGAAGTTTTTTAGGGGAAAGTCTTTTAGTTAAAAACCATTCTTAAATTCTTTTTTCTTAATTATAAAATTTTGTCGTCGAGAAAATCTAGTAATAAATTAGACGCTTTATTTGCTAAGGGAATTCCAAAAGTTATAATTAAATAACAGAAGTCAAACCTTCTTCACCTTCATACTGAGGATTAGGCAAACTTGAAACTTAATAACGTGAGAACAAATCCTTCTTAATTAACTATAAACATAAAACTTGTCATATAAAAAGAAGTTTCCCGTAAAGACCAAAATTTTACCCAATAAAAATTGCTCAATTATTTTTTTCTTTAATATTAGCGGTGAGATAAGAATAAAAGTCACGATTTTTCTCCTCTTAAAAAAATCTTTTTTAATAATATACTTTTAAGGTTGAAAAAAGTTCTTTCTTGTCGGACCGACCTTTGTTTATAGCTTTTTACTGAGTAAAAAGTAATTTTTCGAAAGCTATAAATTTTTATCGAAATGACTCCAAAAGGGCGTGTTTTTTGCGAACTGTAAAAAAAAATTTATACCTTTTTGCTTTTTAAAATAAAGACCAAGGTATAAATACTACATCATTTAAGGATATAACGTTCGGGGAGGAAAAACAAGGGGTTACGTAGGAAAAATTGAGGCGCTCCGGATACGAAGGGCGAACTCGACATCGGACAAATTTTTTAACTTCCTTAAAGAAGTTATTTTGATACCCTCGACGTCAGTTTTTTTTTTCATTTTCAGATTCTAGACCTCTGGTGAATACACCCATATAATTTTTATGTTAAGTTCGCCATTTTTTCCCCTTAAATACGTAAAAACCGAAACTTTAAAATGCGAATATCTCGAAACTACGTTTTGTCGAGTTCGCCCTTCGTATCCGGAGCGCCTCAATTAAAGTCTTAGGCCACGGGGGTCAGAAAAGGGCATAATCATAATTATGATTACGATTGTAATCTTAATCATTTTGTAAAAACCATTTATAGAGGGTATCTCAATAACCTCCTTTTGAGAAAAATTCTCTCATAAGAAAAAAAAATGTTCATTATTCAAATGGGGATTTCTTAATTTTAGAAAGTAGCGGATCAAGGGGATTATTTATGCTTGAAAACTTTGCCAAAGCGTGATTTATTTTTGATATTTTAACATGAAAATCGAGGTACAGCCTCATCTAATCTCCGCCAAGGTGAAATCTTTACTATGACTCAATATTTGCATAAATTATTACCTAACGCGATTTTATTTCTGAATTTTTGGATGAAAATTAGTTCTTTTAAGAACGTCGCAATATCGTCTTTCTCCTTGGATTTCAAAGGGGGGTTCCCCATAAAAGTTTATTACCTTGAAAGTTAAGTGCTCATCAAGCCGAACGCTCGAAAAAATTTTTCTCTCTTAAAAAGTTCACTTTTTTTTCTCCTCCCGCAAGAATAAAAGAAAACTCGAGAAGTAGCAATAAACTGTGATTGGCAATTAACTCCTTGGACGCTTTTAATCGCTCAAATTGACTGTAATTAAAAAAAAACCGTTAATCGGTAATTTATAAAGGGGGTGTTAAACCCCGATTTCAATAATGATTATATTATTTAATTTTTTCCGTAAGGAAAATATGCTTATTTTTAAAATTATATTATGCCTTATTCCTTTTCATGTTGTGTAATAAAATCTCTTTAATCTCACTAATTGGGATTCCGATGGTCAGTAGAAGGGAACAAAATTAAAAAAAAGAACACTAAGGATTTGACATAAAATCCTTTCATTTTCTCCTCCTAATTAATATTGTAGAGGTAAAAAAATAATGGAATTCTTTTTTTTTCCAAGCCTATATTACTTTTACACATAAAAGGGTTTTTAAAATTTTTTTATTATCTGGAAAATATAATTTTATAGCCTTAATAAATTTTTTAGAGTATTTGGTTTCTTTTTTTCGGATTTTTTTGTAGGAATCATTTTTTATGGAGTTTACAAAAGAAGTTTTACCTTTAGAAAAAGGAACCTGTGTTTTTTAGTCAAATAGATTATCTGGTTGAAAGGAAGGATAGGAAAATTCAGGATGAGAAATTGAAAGACGAGGGTTGAAGGATAAGGTATAAGGTATGAATGTCAGGTACAGGAGGTTTGAGGGAAAAAGAGAGATGCCAGAAAAGTACACTTTAGCGAGGGAGTGGAAATGCGGATGGAAACCCCCTCGGGATAGTCTCAACGCCAAACGTCCCTTCCTCGCTCAAAATAGGGGTAAAAAGTGCAGAGGAAGGTAATTGCATTAGGTGAAAAAACCCAGTTTCCCCTTCTTTTTTAACCTAAAAACGTACTAATCCAAGATACGTTGTAATTGATAAATTACGATATGATTGAGGAGGAAATTTGCCTGACCGGTAGATATCCAATTGGTTTCCTCGTTAATCCCCAGGATTAAAGCTCGGTCACCAATTATCAGGGATCATCATCAACAACCCTTTGTCGGTTGGCCCCACATCCTTTCGAATCAACCTCTATCAAAGCTCCATCGAATTAATTGCACCCGCTCAACGCGGCTAATGGGACAAGGAAAGAAAAATTGCGAGGATTCCTCGTATTTTACGAGTTTTTGATCTTGTTTTAATCTTCTTATCTAACAATAAAAGTTGGCTTTTAAAAATCTTAATCCTGAGGTTTTTTCGGAAAAACTCGGACCACTGGTCATTTTGAATCTCTGAAAGACCCATTTTTAAAGCCGTCTATGTAGATTATCACAATAAAGACCCTTCGAGAAGTCAACAGAGTCGTTGCTATCTCCCAGTAACTTCTGCCAGGGTCCACTTAAACGGGCGGCGCTTTTTCCATGAAGTTTCGCCCCAATTTGGCGAAAAAACTGTTGATTTTTGAATTTTTTTCCTTTTCGATTGGGCTTCAGAGTACATATGAGGCGCTCCGGGTACGAAGGGCGAACTCGACAAAACGTAGTTTCGAGACATTCGCATTTTAAAGTTTCGGTTTTTACGTATTTAAAGGGGAAAAAATGGCGAACTCAACATAAAAATTATATGGGTGTATTCACCAAGAGGTCTAGAATCTGAAAATGAAAAAAAACTGGAGGACCCTTCCCCAAAAACCCGACGTCGAGGTATCACAATAACTTCTTTAAGGAATTAAAAAAATTTGTCCGATGTCGAGTTCGCCCTTCGTACCCGGAGCTCCTCATATTATTATGCTTCTTAAATACAACAGATATTTTTCAAAAATCATACAAAAGTGGAAATCCATAAAAACTGTCAAATCGTAATTTTTATTGCTAAATTAAAAAATTGATAAAACGAATTCGTACTTTAGTTATGAGTGTTTTATAAAGCTAAAAGTCATGAAAGTTTTTTTTCCAACCACAGTCAATTTTTTGTAAATTGGGAGCGAAATTCAAAAACTTTATAAAATTACGCATTTTTAGCTTCGTGTAGATTGTTTCTCCTAGATTCATTTGGTGTCTTAAAAACGCATTTTAAAAAACCGTCTATTTCTGGTATCACAATAATTTCTTTTGAGAAATAACCGAACCTTTTAAACCTTTGATTCTTTCATCCAATTTTCTTCACAACATCGATTTTTGGTTTTTATTGTCATAAAAAATTAATTTTTTTTTCTCTGTTTCAGGTAAATATTTGATTCACAAACATTCCCATAAAAGTGAGTTTTATCTTCGTTTACTTAACTTCAAATTTAAAAAAACAAATTTGGGAAGGTTTTTTTACGGTTTTAACGTTTCGAAATACCTAAGAAGCTCTATCTGTTTATTTTAAAATTTATGAGAAAGTTTTTTTAGTGGCAATTCTTTGAAATGAGATTCTTAAAACATTATGCGGTTTTAATGCGAAACAAATCTTCATCCTAACGTCTTTTCTCTGCCCATATTCGGACTCAAATGCCAGGATTAGTAGCTCGTTTGTAAATGACACACGTCACATATCAAAAACCCCTTTTCTTTTTATACGTTTATTGCTTAATTTCATGTTTTTTTAACTTGAAAACTTTCATTAAACTTGTTTAGACTCAGTATTTAATTTTGCTATTTAAAACGTCAGATTTGAAGGCTTAAATATTTGGATTGCGATAATTAGCTCGATATTTTTAATTAAAAAATAGATTAAAAATTCACTTATTAGTCCTTAAAAAACAGCGATTGATAGTAGGGGTTCAATTTTTTTTTTCTCTGTGATTCTGACGTTTTTTTTCTAAAAAATTCTGAGCTAAGTTTTTTTCTCTATATAACTGACGCTAAATCCGATCCCTAAAACCAAATATTTAAAGACCGAAGGAGCTTCCTAATTAAGTCCCAATGTTTTAATTGATTATCGATCAGGCGAGATTTCAGTAAGCGCTTTTTCCTTGAGTGGTTGAAAGATTGAGAGTATAGATTGGTCTGTTGAGTGGAAAAGTAGTCAAAGAGCGGAGGGGAAGAGAGGCGTTAGATTTTACGAAAAAGATCTTCGTAAGCTTGGTTCCCTTTCAAAGAAATCAATGGCGTAATTAAAACCACCCCTTCACCGTCATCGCTTTTTTTTTTCGCCTCCCTTGATCGAGAGTTTATAATTAGTCTAATCAAAATAATCTAATCCCCTTCGTTGTCGCTGGTTTTGGCAGAGCCTGTTAACGATGTTTTTTTCCGCTTCTAACGCCCGAATTTTTTTCTTTTTTTTTATGGTAAAAGAGATGAAAACCGCGCTCTTTGAAGGGTTGGACTTTTTACGGGGTAATTTTAACCCATGGGAGAAAAAAAAGCAATTTTTCCTCCCAACACATTTGATTTTATTGTTTGAAATTTGATATTTCGCCTTTTAATTCACAGAATGTTTCTGACAAAATCAAATCTGTACCACTCAGCTGGTTTTTTTTAACAGTAAAAAGTTGAAGGCAATTTACACGAGTGTTTCCTCTGATGCATAATGCAGGGCCCTCTTTCTGAAAGACCCAGCCGGACACAACTCTTTGTATCCTTCGGTGATCCTACTTTCCGCCCCCGCTTGGAATAGATAAAAGGGAACAGAAAATCCAGCTTGACACAAAATCATTAATAAAAAATTTCCTTTCACGTAATAATTAATTTAATTTTAACCATGTTAAGCCCTATTGAATAATTTAAAAAAAAAAGTTTTTTAATAATTAATTTATTCCAACCGGTTTAATGTTTCCTCCCTAAACAGTGTCATTTCACCTTAAAAATGACGGAATTTAATAGCTTTTTTTTCATCTCCATGAAGGCTGAAAAAGTAAATACAATCCTTAAATAGGAAAGGCACTGGGGCTGATTAAGGGACCAATAAGAGGTTCATTAAACCGGCTCATCCCGAGATAATTTAGCGCTTTAATCAGAAGGGAAGCTTTCGCCTTCAAGACGTCCTCTTTCCCCTTCTTCGTTTTTTTTTCTCTTCTCCCTTTTATTTATCACAAATAGCTTTTAAACTAAAAACAAATTGATCGAACATCATTAAAAAGGAAAGGAAAAAAAATTAAAAGGAAGAGTTTCTTTAAGTCTGAAGTCAAACGAGGTGTTCTGGTGCTTAGGGCCTAAAATGCTACAGAAGTTGTTTTGGATCAGCTGGATGCGTAGATTGTTCTTTTCTCTTTTTATAAAAGTGCGTATAGTGTCTAAAGTTCCGTTATACCACCATATATTTTGTACCGAATAATTTGTTAAATCTTCCTTAGATTGCTGCACAATCAATAAGAAAAAAATTAAAAACAACAGTTTCCTCGCAAACTTTGAGCAAAACTTATAAGTCAAACATGTGGTCATAAAGAAATTAGAATCTATACTGAATCTTTAATCTCGATAAAAATTTAATCTGAAAAAAAAAGTGCTTCAATTTTTTAATTAATTATAGAAATAGACTGGCGGTTTCGATTTTTCTTTTTTATTTATTCTGTACGTGTTGGACACGCGAAATAAATGTCAAACGTTCAAATTGGTCGATATATTCGGAATGAATGGCGTTTCTAGTCTCTTTTGTGGGAAACTACGGCATTTCTAGTCTCTTTTGTGGGAATAAATGGCATTTCTAGTCTCTTTTGTGGAAACTATGGCATTTCTAGTCTTTTGTGGGAAACTGGCATTTCTAGTCTCTTTTGTGGGAATAAATGGCATTTCTAGTCTCTTTTGTGGAAACTATGGCATTTCTAGTCTCTTTTGTTGGAATCGTTCAAAATAAAACGTTCAAATTGGTCGATATATTCTTAGTTTTTCTGTGGATGTAGGTAATTTTTTTATAAATATTTTAAAGAAATCAGGATTTATGTGTATTTGAAAAAGGCAATTTATTGTCGAAAAACTTAAAATGAAGAAGTCCTAAAAATATAAATCAGTGGAGAAGTCTTAGAAAAGCTAATAAAAATCAAAAGGCTAAGAAAGAAAGCCATTTAATAACGGGGAGTAAACCCTTTAATATGGAAAAGAGAAACGAAAGAAATTCATTATAAATTTTTTCCCACCGTCAGAAAATATAAAAGAAGAAGGAAGAAAGGGAGGGGCAAAGTAGTAGAAAAAAAGCGTTCTTGAATGAGAATTTTCTCCGAATAAAATTGTCAGAAAGTCGGATTCGTTTTTTAATTGTGCCCCTCCGCCCGAAAGACGTTCTGAGGTAAGAGAGAAGAGGCAAATCTAATAATTGAATTCCGACTTTCTTCTTTTGACCTGGGGAATCGAATTGACTGGGTCCAAACCCCTGTCGATAGCTCTACTTGAGTTTAATTATCTACTTCCCTTATAGCGAACACCGGGGGCCTTAATCGAACCCATCCCCCATCTCCACCTTTTCCGCCGTCGAAAAACCCGAGAAAACACCGTTTGATCCTCCTCTTTTATATCTCCTTCTTTCCCTTCTAAAATAAACTAATTACCTTTAACAAATTCTAATTACCTTCTTTGCATACAACTTTTCAATTAAACTTGATATTCTTTCTTGAGAGATTTTAATAAAATACCTCCTTAAGACTCCCTTTTTCATATTTGAAATACACTTAGTACTTTAATACTTCCTCGTTTTGATTCTTCAAAATAAAGGCAAAACCTTGGAAATCCCGAAAAAAAACTGCTATATGTTAGTTTGTATTTACATTACTACTACTGCTTATCCGTTTAGCTGAAAATTGGCTGAACAACTGCTATTTATGTTGGTAGTTTGTATTACATTACTACTACTGCTTATCCGTTTAGCTGAAAATTGGCTGAACAACTGCTATATTTATGTTGGTAGTATTTACATTACTACTGCTTATCCGTTTAGCTGAAAATTGGCTGAACAACTGCTATGTTGGTAGTTTGTATTACATTACTACTACTGCTTATCCGTTTAGCTGAAAATTGGCTGAACAACTGCTATATTTATGTTGGTAGTTTGTATTTACATTACTACTACTGCTTATCCGTTTAGCTGAAAATTGGCTGAACAACAGCTATATTTTGTTGGTAGTTTGTATTTACATTACTACTACTGCTTATCCGTTTAGCTGAAAATTGGCTGAACAACAGCTATATTTTGTTGGTAGTTTGTATTTACATTACTACTACTGCTTATCCGTTTAGCTGAAAATTGGCTGAACAACTATATTTATGTTGGTTTTGTTTACATTACTACTACTGCTTATCCGTTTAGCTGAAAATTGGCTGAACAACTGCTATATTTATGTTGGTAGTTTGTGTTTACATTACTACTACTGCTTATCCGTTTAGCTGAAAATTGGCTGAACAACAGCTATATTTATGTTGGTAGTTTGTATTTACATTACTACTACTGCTTATCCGTTTAGCTGAAAATTGGCTGAACAACTGCTATTTTTGTTGGTAGTTTGTATTTACATTACTACTACTGCTTATCCGTTTAGCTGAAAATTGGCTGAACAACTGCTATATTTATGTTGGTAGTTTGTTTACATTACTACTACTGCTTATCCGTTTAGCTGAAAATTGGCTGAACAACTGCTATATTTATGTTGGTAGTTTGTATTTACATTACTACTACTGCTTATCCGTTTAGCTGAAAATTGGCTGAACAACAGCTATATTTTGTTGGTAGTTTGTATTTACATTACTACTACTGCTTATCCGTTTAGCTGAAAATTGGCTGAACAACTGCTATATTTTGTTGGTAGTTTGTATTTACATTACTACTACTGCTTATCCGTTTAGCTGAAAATTGGCTGAACAACTGCTATATTTTGTTGGTAGTTTGTATTTACATTACTACTACTGCTTATCCGTTTAGCTGAAAATTGGCTGAACAACAGCTATATTTATGTTGGTAGTTTGTATTTACATTACTACTACTGCTTATCCGTTTAGCTGAAAATTGGCTGAACAACTGCTATTTATGTTGGTAGTTTGTATTTACATTACTACTACTGCTTATCCGTTGAGCTGAAAATTGGCTGAACAACATTTATGTTGGTAGTTTGTGTTTACATACTAGCAAAAAAATTGTTTTATACAGATTTCTCGTTGAAAAGATAGAAAGTGACCCCGACGCCGTAGACGACGTCCAGACAAGCCTCCCGTTTCGCGTCAATTAACTATTTTTAGAATTTAAACTCGATTTAAAATTAATTCAATAAATATTCTGAAGCAGTAAAATTTCTTCTCTTGACCTTTTTCATGTGATTAAGAACCCATAGGAAGTCATCAGGGGCGATTCAGAGGGCTATTGGCGAGGGAGGGGGCGTGTTCCTTTGTTTTGAAGGCCCTTTTTTCTGCCTACCTTTTTTTTCTAAGTTCAACTGATTAATTAGGGCAAGATTAGAGAGATTGACTGAGATTTTGCGCCCTTTGTCCTTTTTTTCCTAGAAGCTCTTTTTTTTTTCGTAAAAAATGTTCAATTCGCTATAATTATTATGATGAAGGGCTCTTTACTGTTTATTAATTAATTTAAAATCGATCAAATTATTCCACGCAATTGAAGTTTTCTAAGAAAATAGGCTTCTTGTTTTTCCGGAAATTTTATTTCCATGTGAATCAATGAAAGACTTCCCAGAAGGGACTTTTCTCCCTTTTTTTTCTCTTCCCCCATTGGAATTCTAAAATCGAACGTCGGTATAAGTTACGCGACATTCTCCGAAGGGACGTTGGGTTGTCCCCGTGCCCGGCTAATTGGTCGTTGGTATGCGGTGGGTAAATTGTCTTTTCTGGATCACGTCCAAACTCCACGAATAACTCAGCTGCCACATCTCGTATAACTTTACCTTACATCATGGTTTTTTGTTTTTTTCCAACTTTCTTCAAATTGTAATTTTTCATATTTTTTTAACAGAAAAAGTTTGTTTTTTTACTTTGAGAATCATAACTGGTTGAAAAAAAAGCTTAAGGGGGTTCAAAACAAAGTGTGATTAATTTGGTAAAAGCGCCCTTCTTTGCTTACCTAAGGCGTGGGCTGGGGAGGCGAATTCAACGAGACAAGCTTTATCCTGTGGCTTTTGTTTTCTCAAATTATTTATAAAGAAAAAGCACCTCGGGAAACCTTGGGAGGAATTACCGCGGAGGATAAGACGTGGCAAGAGTATTAGTTTTTTTTTCTTCTCTCCTTTTTCTTTTCTCCCTCTTCTTCAGTAGCAATAAATAAGTCATGATGGGGTAGTCCCTCCTTCGCTTCGTTTTTCCCCAACAGTGAAATGAACCTCCCTCCGTAGAACTTGTCTCCGAGAGCCCCCGCCAAGAAAAGCTTAATATATTCACAAGGCTCCCTTCTTTACTCCCATTTTCCCTTGTTTTAGTATCGCAATACAGTTTAACCCTCGGCCAATTCTATCACTTTTATTCGAAGGAAAAAAAAATTTTATTTCAGTTTCTTTTTCCCTTTTTGCCCTTAAACCTTATTCAGAATTGGACTTTTTTCTGGCCCTCGATCGGAAGCTCCTTAAAAACCGTTCATTTGAAAGAATCTCTTTTGTACTTCAAAATATGATTCTGAAGTGCCTTTAGAATTGGAAAAAAAAATTATTTTTAAATTAATTTTTCTTTTTTAACTTCTTAGAATTTTTCATTTCTTTATGATAAGAAACGTTTCCTACTGGTTTTTTAAAAAACTCTTTTGTATTTAAGTAAAGAAATGTATTCTGAAGCCAAATCAAAACGAAAAAAAATTTAAAAAACGACAGCTTTTCGCAAAATGGGAGCAAAACTTCAAAGGGCCTAAGAAGTGGACCCTTAAGACTTCTTATAAAATTGTCTGGGTCAGCTTTTTTTCTCTCATCGTTAAAAAAATTTTTTAATCTCTGGTTTTTGAAAATGTTGAATTACAAAAATAAACGATCTAAACATGCAAAGCGTTTTATCTAATGCAATAAAAACGGAAAAAGTACTTAGCTAAATGGCTCTGGCGTTATTTTAAAAATACGCTCCCGGGCGTGAAAAAAAAAACTACCTAAAAAAAAGCGAAATATTACTGGCTAGAAACTGAATTTTGGCCCCTAGTCGCGGACATTAGACATCAAACAGAAGAGGCACGCCCAGCGATATTTCATTGTATAAAAATAACTCGAAAAATTGGCAAAAGCGCTTGCAGTTGGGGGGGATGCAATTATTAAAATATTGACGAAATTAGGGGAGAGATTTTGATTCAAAAGGGAGGTGGAAACCACGGGTGTGGGTGCCAAAGTCCTCGAACCTCTTTTGTCCCCCTCACCCAATCAATCAAAATCTCCCCTCTTCACGAATCTTTTCTTCTCCGACAACTTTTTGTTTACTAATTTTTTTGCAAAAAAATTTAATTATTTGTTACCCAACCTGGTTTTAAAGATTTAAAATTAGTTAATTTTATATGATCAGGCTAAATGAGAGAATTAAACATAAATAAATTGTCACTGAGATTTAATTTTGATGAGCTTTTTCAGAAAATAATTAAAATCAAAACAGGTTGGGATAAACGCTTTTCGTGTAATAATAAAAGCCAAGGCCTCCGCTTCAGAATTAATTTAAAAATAAAGGTTAAAAGTCGTTGTACTATCGATTACATCGATCAAAAAACGTTTTTTACTCGAAACTCATTTTCCAATATTTTGTTGAGGTTTTTTGTTGGAAAAAATGATGAAAGGGTGAAAAAAGATAAATACGGGCTATGAAGTTTAATTTAATTAAAGGGAAAGTTAAGCTCTAATTCAATTAGTTTGGCTCTGATCCCAATCCTTGTTGTGCCGGTGTGAAAAACATTACCCCTCGAACTTTAACCCCATTGAACCCCCTTCATACTCTTGAGTTTGAAATATTTTTTTTACCCCCGAATCAAGATTAATCGTCCGAACGCCATCGGATTTCGATTAGAACGATTTAACTTTCCCAATCTTGTTTCATCTTTAATCTAAATGGTTTGAAAGTTGGAGCTAACCAATAGGAAAAGGAAATTTTCCTAGGATATCCTTGGACGCCTAGGAACGCCAAAAAATCAAGAAAAATGTGTTTTTAAAAATCTTAGAAAGGCTGTCAAAAAAGTGAGCTTCCTTAAGATTAACTGCGAAAACCCTGTTGCAATTTAAGAAATGTTGACTTTTTCGAGTGCCTACATCTCGTCCGAAATTATTCTCGTCCTAAAAATAATATAAAAAAAAAAATAAACTGTATTCTCGACCGTAAGTATTCTCATCCTAACAGGCAACGCCCTTTTTAGGACGAGAAGATATTCGGGCTAATGGATTTCAATTTTTAAATATGAGGCGCTCCGGGTACGAAGGGCGAACTCAACAAAACGTAGTTTCGAGATATTCGCATTTTAATGTTTATGTTACGGGCGAACCCAACAGAAAAGCTATGCCCTGGAATGGGAAAAGGAGAGAGGATTGTGGACTAGGATGTGGAGTTCGCCCTTCGTACCCGCTCGGATATCGCAGTTACAACTTTGCCGCATATCGGTTTTTACGTTTTTAAAGGGGAAAAAGGGCGAACTTAACATAAAAATTATATGGGTGTATTCACCAAGAGGTCTAGATCTGAAAATGAAAAAAAAATTTCCGATGTTGAGTTCGCCCTTCGTACCCGGAGCGCCTCATATTATACTTTAATAAAATAGAAATCATCTCGTCCGAAAGTATTCTCGTCCAACTGTCTCGTCGTAAAATATGTGTAAATTTTGTACGTTAGTTTAAGGACGAGAAGACAGTAGGACGAGAATACTTTCGGACGAGATGATTTCTATTTTATTAAGTATAATATTTAAAAAATTGTATAAAATTGAAATCCACTCGTCCGAATGTCTTCTCGTCCTACTGTCATCTCGTCCTAAAAAGGGAAGTGTCTGTTAGGACGAGAATACTTTCGGACGAGAATACAGTTATATTTTTTCTTTTTTATTACTTTTAGGACGAGAATACTTTCGGACGAGTGTGCCCCCAACTTTTCCAAATTTAATAATCAATCAAAAAAATGATTTGATTTAAATATGTAGAATGAAAACATCTGTTTTAATTCTTCCTCATACACAAAATATGTTCGGCTTGTAATATCATAAATTTTGGTTTCTTGTTAAATACATGACACTAAATTATGTTAAAAAGGTCTTTAATTCTTATAAAACCAAAATTTAAAGATCTTTCATTGTAAGTCGGAACAAAATATCTCAAAAAAAAAATCTCTGGAAACAACACAAATTGAAATAATTGAAATTGACAATGAAAATTCAAGAATGAAAAGAAAATCAAAATTCAAGAATCAAAATGAAAAATTCAAGAATCAAAATCAAAATTTAAGAATGAAAATCAAAATTCAACAAGGAAAATTCCCGGCTCAAGATTTCAAGACAAATCCATTGGTGAGGGATGGTCAAGATCGATTATTATTATTTTCATTACTTAATGATATTATATTACCGTGTATTGGGCCTAATATGGTCGTTTTATTAAATCGTCTTATATGACTGAAGTATACTATCTTACAAGAAGATTTGCTTGGAGATAGGAATTATTATTATCATTATCATTATTTTATTATATCTACGATCAAGACTGAAGACATCCTATCAACATTGGAATTTGATGAAAGGAAAATTGATGAAACTTAATGGAAAATATGTTATGATTTATTTAAGAAAGAAGAAAAGAATATTATTGAAATTATTGAAGAAAGAAGAAAGAAGTTAAGAAGTTTTTTTATTCAATTATTCCTTCGAAATAATTCTCCAAAGCGGGGGATGTAAGAATGAAAACATCTGTTTAATTCTTTCATACACAAAATATGTTTCGCTTTCATAATTTCTTGTTAAATACATGACACTAAATTATGTTAAAAAGGTCTTTAATTTATAATATATCAAAAAATGCCTTCTAATTTCACTTGATGCCCCCTTGCGGGTTTTTTTCAAACAGTAATATCCTTCAAGTCCCCTTATCTCAAGGGGTCGATCTTGAAGGAGCAAAAAAAAAAAAGAAGGGAGAGAAACGCCCGTAGAGGCGAAGAACGGGGTGGCTAAAAGAGGAGCCATAAAGGGAAGATAGGACCGTCATCACCTCGTGTCCTCATATCGGGAGACGACGATAATTTGCGAATTATGCCGGGTCATTTTACTCCGCGGGAATATAAAAGGCCCTCCTTCTCCCCTCCTTTGATATTTTCCCGAAGAAAAAAACCCCTTCAACAATCCATCATCTTTAATGTACGCAAAAAATCTTTAAACTCCACTTTTAAATTAGTTTTTCACTATGTCCTAATAATTTTAAACTAAAACTGGGATTTTTAGATCTAAATTTATTGCGTTAAAACTAATTAAATTTGTTCTCAAAGTCCGTAAATCAGGGGATTTCCGGAATTCGGACTTTTTTTAAATTGCGAAGAAAACAAGATGTGTGACTCTAGGACTTAAGTTTGTTGGCGGTCGTAAGGTGTAGGAAGTAATCAAGTTCATGACTTATTTATCTGGCTCCAAAGTGGAACTTATCCTCTGCTCTCTTGCTCCCCGAGGTAATTCACACCGTCTATACTCGTATCTTCTCGGATGTTCCTTTCCTTATAAATAATTCTTGGGTGGAGCCTCAGCGCCAGGGCGAGGAAAGAAATGTAGATTTTTTCCTCGCTTTTTTTTCTCTCTCTCTCTTTCACGTCTCCGCAAAGCCTTCTTTCTATCTCATTTATTTTGAACCGCTTTTCTCATGTGGCTAATTAAATTTCGTATGCAAATTGTCAAATGGGATGAAAACTAGAATTTTCATGGGAGTGAAATGTCTATTGGATTTTTACTTGAATCGTTTCTGCTGGAGTGGTTCTCTTGAAATGGCTATACTGCCACGGCAATATGGGAAAGCCTGTGCCCATCCTCTCTACTTTGTGACTAAAATGGCATTCCAAAATGATTCCATCAGTCATTGGATTTCGGCGGCCCTCCTAGCGCTTAGCGATTAGACGGAGAGAAATGAGGCGCTCCGGGTACGAAGGGCGAACTCGACAAAACGTAGTTTCGAGATATTCGCATTTTAAAGTTTTCTGTTAAGGGCGAACTCGACAAAAAGTCACTCTCTGGAATTTTCGTGGAGATTTTAGATTTTATAGAATCATAGAGGAAAGGGTTTTTTAAAAATTTTCGAATATTTTTACGATTATTAATTCACAAAATGTATAATATTTTTATTTCGTGGCGGTGAGCTGTTCCAAGAGGAGTGGGGCTCCCGGAAAAGGAGTGGGGGTAGTGGACTAGGATACGAGTTCGCCCTTCGTACCCGCTCGGATATCGCAGTTAGAGCTTTGCCGCATATCGGTTTTTACGTATTTAAAGGGGAAAAAAGGGCAAACTCAATATAAAAATTACATGGGTGTATTCCAAAGGTCTAGAATCTGAAAATGAAAAAAAAAAATTTGTCCGATGTCGAGTTCGCCCTTCGTACCCGGAGCGCCTCAAATGGTCTTTAGGTGGTCCTTGGTCTTTAGCTTTAAATGGATAACCTTCATATTTTTATAGTTCCAAACTGCCCACATAAAGTAATATTTTCGTAACAGCTGCTCTGCTTGAAAAGTGCACATTTAAAGAGAAAGGGTCTTTCGGGAAAGTTAGTCTAAAAGGTTTCCCGGAGATTGGTGCTCAGTGGGGGAGGGAACCCGGGGGTTTGGGAAGTAAGTTAAGATTTGTAGACAAAAGGGAGAGAACCTGTGATGGTGGGGGCGAGAGAAAGATGATTTAGGTAATTTAGTCCGTAATACCCTCAAGGGCCGCAGCAGGAAGCATTATCCCTCGCCTTTCAACCCACCCCGCGTTATATGCAAGTACAAAGTTACCTCAATATAACGTCGCCCTAAACCTCATGACCATCAGTCATTTAATTTCTTAAAGAAAAAATGGCTGATCTTTATAACTATGCATATTAATCACTTTTGAGGGAGGAAAAAAAGTCTTCCACTCCCCTTTAACGACCTCCTGAGCGAAATGTAAATGGGATGAACAGAAAAGCTAGACAAGACTAATGACAAAGTTATCAGAAAATTTGATTTATGACACAAATTGAGGAAATTCAATATTGACCCGCGTGGTGGTCTTTTAGGTAACGCAGATCAATAGTTAAGGTTCTTATTAATTATTGAAGGAAATAGGAACAAATAGTGGAGAGAAAAAAGGGTGAATTTAGAGGCGTCCAAGGGTGGGACAATGGCGGAAGGGGTGATCAATGATTCACAAGACTCCCGTGCTCGTTACTCCTTTTTAAATGACTCTAACGGAATATAAATCCATGTGGAACACCGTTTCGTTATCGCCGGGGCAACCGGAAAATCAACCCTGGCGAAAGCGTTTTTATAGCCAAACAATAATCGATTCCAGTTTTAAAAATCGCATAAAAACCTTTTGTACACCTCCACTTTTCAAGAATCGAAGAAACTCATTAAAAAAGCAATCGTTAAAAAAAGCAACGCCTTATGAATTATTCACTCGTTTTAATTATTTTCTTAAGCCCAAATGCAGTAGCATTATTCAAGTGCTCCGTCTGCTCGAGAAAGGTTAAAAACCTCGGATTAACAATTTTATACACGTGCCATATAGGGATGGGCGATATAATATAATATATCGGATAGGAAGAAATATATCGGTGGCACCGATGTATCGGATGAATATATCGGTGGCACGTATATCGGATGAAATATATCGAATCGGATGAATATATCGATATCGGTGAAAGTATTATTTAGGAACGTGGCTGTTCCGCCCGAAGACAAGCAAAACCCCAAATTATTATTAGACTGCGCTAAAAATTGACGAAATATGCCATTAATATGCAAATGTAAAAATACCTGAATATACGCTAATAACTCCGACGATTTCGCCCAAAAAACTAGAAAAAGTAGAAGTTCTCTGGAGCCTTTGTGAAAATATCAAGGGAAAATACCAAAATCGGTGAATGGGTGTTTTTAGGTGAAAAATTCCATAAACTGTTATTCTTGACCAAACACCGTAAAAAACACCAGAAAATCTAGTCAAACGGTAGTTTCTTAGACAAAAACTGTGAATGTGATTTTTGGTCAAAAATGCCATGCTACTATCTATTAAATTTTGCGTTCATACAAAATTTATGCACGATATATCGAATACGATATATCGAAACAAATATATCGATATATATCGCCCATTGTGCTATAAGCCACGTATCATATTTTAAATATTAAAAATTATCGCTTTGGCTCGTTTTAGTTGGTAATTATAATTATATCTTAATCTGTTTTAATATTTTTACTTGAATTTGGTCTCTGGCCAGATTTTATGATATTTATCAAGTTCCCTGTATCTTTATGATTTACGGTTCACCGTCACTAAAATTAAAATCACTCAACAAGAGGCTGCTGTTGATAATTGGAGTTCTTTACTTGGCCGGGAGGTCGGTCGGAATTAGTTTTGAAGGCAACTTGAGCGTTAAGTGAGAAATTAAATTGTCCCTGGAGAGGGTTTTTTTTTCTGGTGTTGATAAAAAAGGAGGAAGCAATTAGGGAAGATGGAAAGTACGAGTTTTAAAATAGAATAAGGTAGAGAATTTTGGTGAAAAATTGAACAATGTAAGAAGGGATAAGACCGGTGAGATATGTAAGACCTCGGCTCCGGTTATTACCCATAAGGGATGGCTGTGGGGGTTGCGATAAAACATGTATCGCTCTGGATATTCCACCGTATCTCAGGGACCCCTCGCGATCTCGCATAGAACGGAAGCCTTATTTATGGTAAACATTTTTACGCCGAAGGCCCGTCTGCGGAGAATCTAATAAAGGGTATAGAAAGAGAGGGGTTCGGAATTTGATTTGCGGGTTCCGCTGCGGGAGGGCACCACCTGCCCTTATAAATATGAGAGGCCTTCTCTATTTAGGATTGGGAGCCTAGCTTGACACAATCAACCCCTCAAATCCCTAAGGGGACACCTTCAATACACTGGAATATCCCTGACGTTCCCAATTCACGACACCCCTTCCTTCTATTGCCTCCCTCAGAATTGCAAACAAGGTAAACTTGGTAAACAGATTGATCCTGCATCCATTCAAACGTTTCACTGCATTTCTCCTTGATTGTATCTGCATCATTTAACACTCCTCTTAACTAAATCAGCCTATTCGAATTCATTAAGCGTAAATGATTTGCTGCAAACAAAACTCTCAGTGCAACGCGAGCCCACCTAAAGAAAAATGCCGAAAAAGACCTGAGCCCTGGTCGACTCGCGAGTAAGGATGGGCGATATTTATAAAAATATATCGATATTTCGGTCCACCGATATATCGGAAGAAATACATCGTGGCACCGATATATCGGAAGGAACATATCGGTGGCACCGATATATCGGAAGGAACATATCGGTGGCACCGACATATCGGAAAAAATATACCGATATATCGGAGGAAAGTATTCGCCCCGCCAAGAAAAACCCCGATCTTCATTATTATTGGACTTTAATGCGCAAAAAATTGACGAAATATGCCATATAATATGCAATTGAATAAATAACTGAAATATACGCTAATAACTCCGACGATTTTCGCCCAAAAAAACTAGAAAAAGTAGAAGTTCTCTGGAGCCTTGTGAAATATCGAGGAAAAATACCAAAAATCCGGTGAAATGGTGTTTTAGGTGAAAAATTCCAAAAAGTTATTGACCAGAACACGTGAAAAACACCAGAAAAATCCAGTCAAACTGTTGTTTCTTAGACAAAAACTGTGAAAAATGCCTTACAAATCGAACCTCCGATATATCGAAAGACCGATATATCGGCACGAATGTATCGATATATACGCCCATCCCTACTCGCGAGGCGCACGCATCGGTATTTCATCGCGTTAATTCTAACACCGGACAAGTCATTTTTCCAAGGTTTTCAGGAGAGCCAAAATACGATTAATTTCTCATTTGAATCAATGCATTCATGTTGGCTAAATCGTGAACTACGCGTTTTTGTTGGTAATAGGGTTAAACTACCAACGGAATTCGATCCACCACAAAATTTACCATCAGAAACAATGGCTAACCCAAAACTGAAAAAAAAATGACTTGTCCGGTTAGAACTAACGCGACGATTTTCTGCACGAGTCAAAGGGATTGCCCCCCCCCCCCCCCGTCTATCTTATCGACTAAGAGCCGCGAGCCGAGCCTCACCAAACCAGTCTTTTTCGAACTTCGTTTACTCCACGAGCGTAAGTGGTCCAAGCGGACATCAGTGCTCATAAAAAGCTGTATCCTCTCCAGGAAAAAAAAAAGTTAAATAAAAATACTTTGTGAAACTCCAAGGCAAAACAGTTCTCGTCTTCCTGGCTCCCTCTAATCTGTCCGTTAACCCTCAGAGTGGACCACATCCGAGAGAAAATTAGAGCGGAGCGTTACCGAATTACAAGCCATCCGGTTCATTAAAGAGTAGATGATAGCAATTAGTTAATGGAGCCTAAATTTAATCTAATAATCGATTTTTCTTGTTTCAGGTAAGGCGATACCACAAGGAGTTAAGTATCACTGGATAAAACCTTTTTGTCATCTCCCAATTATTTATAATATAAATAATTCAAACATAAAAATCGTTCCTTAAAAGTAAGTAGAAAGATAAGGAGATAAGCGTGGGCTGTATCTCATTTACCGAGGGTGCGTCTTATTAAATAGCAACGTCGGAGGGTGGTTTCGTCGTCTCTCTTCCGCAATGATCCAAACTCGTGCCTTTAAAACTTAACAGCCCTTATTAAGATTTGAATTTCAAATGTTCATATTTCTGAAATTATTGTTTGTACTAGAGTCCTTTTTTTCGAACTACTCTGCATAATTTAACAGTTTTCGTCTGTGTAAGAATGTAATGGGCCGTGGGGAGCTATAAATTGCTAGGACCAACGCATGGGGTGGCTTTTCTCCCAAAACTCCCCGTTTTCTCCCCTTGACACTGGCGTTTCTTGGGAAACCCACTATATTCCGGGCGTATTCCCTTAAGACGTAATATTACTCTCTTGGAATATTCAATATTCTGACTTTAACTTTCCATTTGAATCAGTGAATTTTCCCCTTTATTAAATTGTGATATAGCCATTTTTCTAATGGACTTTTTAGTACAGTTTTCGTATGACTTCAAATTAAAACTTTAATGAAAAAAGTTCATTTAGCAAAACTCCATTATGAACTTGTGGAATCACAGGTGTTTTTATATTTATGAACCTCGGAGCATAAATAGAAGATAAAAAAGATCGGCTTTTAAGCCGAAGAAAGTAGGAAAGTCTGTAAGTCATCCAGTTTTTCCGACCGTTGGGGAGCTAATTGCCGCCTCAACTCACAATACCCCTTTTGTCCTTAAATTGCCTTCGCTTCTCGCCCTCTCAGGTGAAATGTCAAGACATAAAACTCGCCTTCACAACTCCCACAACGTCCTATTTTTTCAAAAACTTCAAAATTCGATTTTTTTTCTTCTTTTATAAGCCCTTAAAGGTGAGTGTCCTTTCGACAATGGCCTCAGGAGAACAATCGGACGTGGAACGAATCACGAATTGCGTTACGCAAGGCTCCATTACGCCTTTACCACGACTTTTCGGCCCAGAACTAATTTCCCAAGCCCCTTCGATCGACAAAAAAATTTTAAACTTTTCCTAGAGCGAAAATTCGAAAAATCTCAAAAAGCTGTTTTTCCCTCATAAAAGGGTCATTTTCCACTAACAACTCGATCACTCAGAATCGACACCCCACCTTCTGAAATTCTTACAAATTTTGCGGAATGCGATTATTAAGTCTCCTGTATCCATTAGGGCTCCTTTAATCCTACTTTAAACTAAACTCCGCTGGGAGAAATTTTCGAGGAGATTTAAACTTTGTATTATTGTCTTTTAATCCTTTTAAGTTTTAATGAAGTCTTTAATTTTCCTTTGAAGTCCTCAGACGTCCTTTTCCTTTTGTTTCCTCCCTCAAAGGAAAGCCTCCGATAAAAACTACTTTCATGCGCAACGTAGAGGCCTTGCGGGTTAGCATATTCACTGATCCCCATTGTAATTTTAGCGAAATGTTTTTGTTTAAAAAATAACTAAATATCATAAATAAAACATTTTAAGAATTTCCCTTTGCTCCCCTATCGCTGGGTGTAGGTGCTTTCTCTTCAAACCTAATTACGCAATTAAGAAAATACCATCCTCTCAAGTCGGAAGTACGAGGGAGAAGAGGCGGGAAATGAAAAGGGTTTTAAAGGGCGAGGGGGGAAATAGAGAGAGGCGTGAGGGCCGGAGGGGAGTGGAAATTTTATTGAATGACGCGCTTTGAACGAGTAATCACCTCTTGTTGTCCTAAGGAATACATTATCACTTCAAAGACTCACAGATTCGAAAAAAAAAATTCGCTTTTCTGATTATTCCTTTAAAAATTCAGTTAAAATCTCAATTAATTTGTACCCGGAGGGCCCATGAGGCAAACATGAATATTAATGTGAGAGGTAGTTAGAGGAACATTAAGGAGAAACATCCATCCAACATTGTCGCCTTGAATGGTAGATAGGGGTAATGGCGGTCGGGTCATCATCATCAACGTTTGATCCTCCTGAGATTTCTTGCCCTTTCCTTCTTTACATTTTTTACCTTGAAAACTTTTAAGTCATACCCTTAGATCTAAATTTTAACTTCCTTAAAGAAGTTATTGTGATACCCTCCGCGTCGGGTTTTTGGGGAAGGGTCTGGAAGACCCCGGAGGGTCAAATCGAATATTGATCTTTACCGATCTCAACTTTGTCTGTGGTGCCGGCCGTCCGTAGCATTTTTTCCGGAACACTTTACGGCCACAGTTTTCATCCGATTTTCACAAATTTTCACCAAAATTTCTTTAGCCGGTGAAGAAGAATGTAACGAGGGCGATTTTTGAATTTAGAAAAAATGGCGGAGATATGTCTGTTTGAAATTTTAAAAAATTCGCTGCGGCCGAACCGTTAATCCGATTTTCACCAAATTTTCACCAATTCCTTATATTTTTCAGAATTTTTGGTGTTAAAAATTGCCACTTTTAATTATTAAATTTTTTTTAGTAGGGAGAAATTTCATACTTCTACCCATTAAGAGAGGCACATCCTAGGCCAAAGAGCCCATTATTTCTACATTGACGCTTAAAAAATTTTTGAAATAAAAACTTAAAAAAATTTTCAAAAAAAAAGAAAAACTTGGAAAATTTTTCAAAAAAAAAAGAAAACTCGGAAATTTTTCAAAAAAAATAAAAATTCCCCCTTCCTTATTCTTCTCCTCCTTTATACTTTCCCTCCCTTCGTTACTTCCCCTCCTATATTGTTACTTCTCTTTAAGGAAGTTTCGTGGGCTTCCTTTTTTTATGGGATCCTGTAAGTGTAATAAACCTTAAAATCCAAATTGTTTTGGTCATATAAAAATTATTGCGTTTTTTAAAATAGGCTTAATGAAATAATCCACACAAATCCCTTATAAAAAATAATTAATTTTAAAAGTTTTGTTTCGTGTTTTTTTAAATCACGTTGTCAGATTTAATTGGTTCATCTGTACTTTTTCCTCTAAACAGAAAATGAAAAATGGAATTATTCCGTTGAAAACGTTTTAGAGGCTTGGCAATACTGTTATCCCCTCTACCTCAAAATGACATGGCCTGCGGGGGTAAAGTAATAAAAGTAAGGAGAGGGACAGGTGAATAACAAACGGCCTCTGTTTGAAATTAAATTTACACGAGGGCTCGTAAATTGGTTAAAACTGGCAACGATTTCTCCGTCGTATTATTAGATCGTACACTTACACTTTCCCCCATTGAAAACGTATTTTTTGCATTCTGAAAATTGAAACTTCAATCCAGGATTTGTTATTTCCGAGAGCATTTATACGGTTTCGAATTTCAAAGGCTTCCTTATGTCATAGCCACTTGAGAAACCCGATACATTTCTTACTTTTTTTATTTTTCTTAACTTTTAAAATGTTTTATCTTTTTAATATTGTTAGGGTTAGGGTGTGTCCATCCTGGGTGTGGTTTTGTTTTTCATCAAACTAATAGCACCCTCCGATGTCCCAAAATAACCAAGGAGATAAGTGTTATCTACTTATCGCTTCTTTTGCTAATAAAAAGCTATAACACTAAAGTTTTTTTAAGATAAAATTTAATTGGCGGCGAGATTCAATTAAATTTGTATTTATTAAGGGATTTCAATGATTCATTTCGATTATATGCTCGAAAATCCAAAGTAAACAACGGGTTGGGAGGGAAGATTGGATATTGCGAGGGCTACAGATGTCGAGTATGGCTAATGTATACCGGGTAGGGGCGAAATGGGGGAGTCGTCGTAGGGCCTTTAATATAAACAAAATTGTAGTAGGCCCTTTCCTCTTCCTATCTGAGGCTAAATGGAAACGCTATTTTGCAATGCTAAGAACATAAAGGGTGGAACGGTAGGGAACGCTCACCGAAATGTCAGGAGTGTTAATTCCCATTGTGCTAATATCTGAGCTATGGGTTGACACTCGGGGGTCTCATTATATACTGCTCCCTTCTTCTAACCCATTTACCCACTCTTTATTGATGGTCGCACTTTCTGAATATAATCCGGATGTGTAAATGAGAGGGTTGGACGCCTGGGGTCGTTTGTTATAGATTATTTCGGAATATTTAAACCTTCTTGCCAAACATGAAGCTACGTCATGAGCTCCCTTAGTCCTTTAAGAACGTTTTTTGGTACCTGAATTCTGAGATAGAGGATTCGGACGAGCATTCGTTTGGGTGAAAATGCGCGAGCCTGGACGCTACGAGGGATATCAAGGGGAAGCTCGTCGAACACCGAGCTAACCCCTTGTTATGATCGCCAAACAGTGAATCGGAGCAACATGGGTATGACCTCCGTTCAGGAATGCTGTAATGTAGCCGGGGCTCTACGCGAAATTCCATGATTCAAAAGAAAAAAATTTCCACGAACTGGGAATCGAACCCAGGACCTCTAAATTTATGATGTCTTCGACTCACCCTTCTCAATTGGCAAAACTTACGCCCGCCCGAGTTTATTTCCCAGGTTGTAGTGGCGTTCTACAGCGATTTATATAAATCCCTAAACCCTGATGACGGAGTAACGTGAATTTAATGCGCATGACTATCATTTGAGAGGTCCTGGGTTCTAATCCAAGTTCGGGATAATTTTTTTTCCTCTAAATTTATGTTCGTCTTCGACTCCCTTCTCAATTGGCAAAACTTACGCCGACTTTTTTCCCCATAGGTTGTAGTGGCGTTCTACAACGACTATAAATCCCTATATCCTAATGAGGAGTAACGTGTATTAACGCATGACTATTTGTGAGGTCCTGGGTTCGAATCCAAGTGGGATTTTTTTCCTCTAAAATATGTTCGTCTTCGACTCGCCCTTCTCAATGGCAAAAAACGCCGACTTATTTCCCATAGGTTGTAGTGGCGTTCTACAACGATTTATATAAACCCTAATCCTAATGAAGGAGTAACGTCGTATTACGCATGACTATCATTTGTAAGGTCCTGGGTTCGAATCCAAGTTCGGGATGATTTTTCCTCTAAATGTATGTCGTCTTCGACTCGCCCTTCTCAATTGGCAAAACTTACGCCGACTTTTATTCCCCATGTTGTGGTGGCGTTCTACACGATTTATATAAATCCCTAAATCCTAATGAAGGAGTAACGTGGTATTACGCATGACTATCATTTGTGAGGTCCTGGGTTCGAATCCAAGTCGGGATAATTTTTTTCCTCTAAATTTATGTTCGTCTTCGACTCACCCTTCTCAATTGGCAAAACTTACGCGACTTTTATTCCCCATAGGTTGTAGTGGCGTTCTACAACGATTTATAAATCCCTAAATCCTAATGAAGGAGTAACGTGGTATTACGCATGACTATCATTTGTGAGGTCCTGGGTTCTAATCAAGTTCGGGATAATTTTTTTTCCTCTAAATTTATGTTCTCTTCGACTCACCCTTCTCAATTGGCAAAACTTACGCCGATTTTATTTCCCATAGGTTGTAGTGGCGTTCTACAGCGATTATATAAATCCCTAAATCCTAATGAAGGAGTAACGTCGTATTACGCATGACTATCATTTTGAGAGGTCCTGGGTTCGAATCCAAGTGCTGGATGATTTTTTTCCTCTTAAAAACGCGAAAAAAAACTGCGTCTAAATAATGTCATTTTTGTTGCCAAAAAAATGCAATGAATATTCAATCACACGAATAATAGAATAGGTTTCTTATGTTATTGTCAAAAAAGGGAATGGCGACTATTTTGAGGCCGAGGTCGCTCAAAGTATTAAATATTAATTCATGTTAATGTGTGAATTGGATGAATAACGTTTTTAGAATCCCCCTTCATCATATATGCATGAAATCGTTTATAACCGTGCACTCCTTAAAAAAAGACGAAAAATCTATTCTGTTAATATGCTTTATTGTTTAGACGGAGGCTGGAGTATGTAATCGGCTTAGTGGGTTCTTAAGGGCTCTTAACTCTCAAAATGTTATTTTCGATGATGACGGTAAAGGAAGTAGGTTAAAAGGGTTTGAGTATTTGACACTGAGTCCATTAGTTATAAAAATATTATATAAATGTCAAATACGACAGGGAGATGAATGTATTTTGTAAACAATAAGGATTTTTCGAACAACCGTGGAATATATTATGTGAGGGGCGTTTTGCATAATCCTGTTTGAGTGCTGGTCAGTCACGGTCAGATCTCCTTACAAAGCAGCTCAACCCGTATTCATTATCAAATTTTTTTTTCATTTTTAAAGTTAACAAAAAATGTATTTTCCATATCAATTGAGCGGTAACGAATATATGTTAATAAACGTTATATTCAGAGCTTAAAATCGAGTTTAATTGGAACAGGGCCGCTGGGAAGGTGTTAATTACGTAAGCAATTGGTAAAATACCGTGTTATAAAATTCTTTTAAATGACTTTATCCCGGATAATTGTTCATATTTACATTCATGGTTGAAATATTGTTTCCCTTTTTTTAATTTAATTCTCTGATGAAAAAAAAGGGTATTGTTTCATTTGTTTCGTTTTGAAATTAAGTTATTTGGTGGTTTATGAGGTTTAATTTTCAGTAAATATGCTCGCGAGGTGCGGTAGGAGTCATTCACTCGAGCATTATCTTATAAAAGGGGAGGCACTTTATTTAATGCAGGAGAGACAAAGGAAAATGGTTCAATCTCAGATGAGATTGTTCAACGTCTTTGAGCAAATATGAAGCGGGGGGGTATAAGGTGAACTCTTTAGAGCAGGTATTTTGATTTTGTTTGCACTCCCGTGGTTGAGTCAACAGTCGAAATGAAACCCGTTGGGTACAACATACTTCATCCCGATCCCCCGCGACCCCACTTCGGATGGAAGATAGGGCACAGCCGTTTTCATACTCACACACGCGCTATTGATTGACAGTCCCCCGGACCTTGTTTAAATGCTAATGGACATCATGAATAAAACAGACTACCTCGAGCCACGTCATCCGGCTTTTAGCCACCGGACAATTTGTATGACGCACTCTCTTCTAATTATCTAATTTTTTTTCACTGATTCAATTAGAACAAGCAGGTGCGGAAGTGTAAAACGTATCATATTGTCGAGGGGTTTGGTTACTAATTTTCTAAATGAAGGAGGGTGGAGCTAATTTAATGCTTTTTCCACAATTTCTTCATAAAATCGAAGCTGCATCTAAAACTTGGCCTCTTTCCGAATCTTCACGGACGAGTTGATCTCTTATGGTCCGTCAGTTTGGCAATGTTCCTTTATACACCCGACATTTTAAGAAAAAAAGTCCCTTTTGTTTAATCGGGTACTCGCTTATCTTGGTCAGAGTCCAAATAAAGCTCTTTGTCACCTTTCATTTGTTCCGAGACTAACAATAAGGAATGAATTATTTCGCCCAAGTAGATTTTAAAAGGATTCAAGTTT
>JACGAQ010001187.1:0-68017 GCA_014119065.1 Orius insidiosus | reverse complement strand
AGGTATAAAACAAGATAAAACGATGTGAAATCCAGTTAAAAAAGGGATAAAACCTGTTAAAAAGGTATAAAACATGATAAACAATGAAATCGAGTTAAAAAGGGATAAAACCCTGTTAAAAAGGTATAAAACAGTTTGAAATCCAGTTAAAAAGGGATAAAACCTGTTAAAAAGGTATAAAACATAAAACAATGTGAAATCCAGTTAAAAAGGGATAAACCTGTTAAAAAGGTATAAACATTTTGAAATCCAGTTAAAAAAAGGGATAAACCTGTTAAAAAGGTATAAAACAGTTTGAAATCCAGTTAAAAAGGGATAAAAACCTGTTAAAAAGGTATAAACAAGATAAAAACAGTTGAAATCCAGTTAAAAAAGGGATAAAACCTGTTAAAAAGGTATAAACATGATAAACACAAATCCAGTTAAAAAGGGATAACCTGTTAAAAAGGTATAAAACAGTTTGAAATCCAGTTAAAAAAGGGATAAAACCTGTTAAAAAAGTATAAAACAAGATAAAACAATGTGAAATCCAGTTAAAAAGGGTAAAACCTGTTAAAAAGGTAAAAAAGATAAAAAAAAATCCAGTTAAAAAAGGGATAAAACCCGTTAAAAAGGTAAAACAAGATAAAACAGTTTGAAATCCACTTTAAAAAAGGGATAAAACCATGATGTCTGAATGAACTGATTGCACCTTGTTGACGTCAAATTAGATGTTATGCGCATGCTCCAGGAGGTTCAAACTGCGGAAAAAAGCTTATTTTTTTATTCTTTTTCAGGATAACGAATTCGACTGGGACGAGCCAACTCAAGGGTTGATACTTTCGGCATTTTACTGGGGTTACGTCCTCACGCATATTCCCGGTGGACTTTTGGCCGAAAGGTAAAATATTGGTACAAAATGAAACTCGGCTAAAATCTACAAAATTCAAATTTACCCTGGCTGAGTTTCATTTTGTACACCTAATAAATAAAAATTGTAGGAAATTTAATTTTCTATAATTTGTACTTATTATTTTTTTCTAGGATGCACCATTTTCGGAAAATAATTTTTTTTTAAATAAATTTATCTTGAAAACAGTGTCCTAGAGGAAAAAATGAATAAAATAAAATTAAAGAGAATTGAATTTCCAACAGATTTTATTTAGTGCATTTTTTCAATATCTGTAACGGTTTACGATTTACAAGCCTTTAAAAATTAGCCTTCTTAATGGTTATACTTCAATAACCTTCATACACGGAGAAGGTCAACTTTTGATGGACTTTAACGCCAAAATGTTTAAAATTTTGAAAAAATGAACGCTAGGTGTACAAAATGAAACTCGGCTAAAATCTACAAATTTAAATTTACGGCTGAGTTTCATTTTGTACACCTAATAAGATAAAAAAATATGAAGGACAGAATGCCAATAATCAAGTTGTTTTCTCTTAGAAAACGTCTTTTTTTTTAAGTAGATAATTTTTACTTAGTTAATAATTTATTAGATCGCCCTAGAAAATAAACACTTCTTTTTTTCTCTCTATCCATCTTACTCCAGCCTTATTAAGCTGATGCCTTTTTAAGATTACGACTTCCTTTAGCTTCGTCATTATCCCGTTTCCTGTTTCTTGACTTCTTCGTCCGAAATCTTTTAGTTATTTAAATAACTAAGCTTTGTTTAAAGTTGGTTTCTTTTCTAGATTTGGAGGGAAACATACAGTCGGACTTGGAATATTGTCGACAGCGCTTTTAACGCTACTCACACCGATGGCAGCGCGCGCAGGAGCCAAATGGATGATCGCTGTACGATTCATGATGGGACTGGGAGAGGTAAAATTATTTTAAAAAATTTTAAAATCACAACTTTTTTTTAGGGGACGACATTTCCTGGTTTGAACGCCATTTTGGCTCAATGGGTTCCACCAATGGAAAGAGGTAAACTCGGATCTTTAGTCTTCGCCGGAAATCAGATCGGAACAGTGGTTTCCACTGCGTTGACCGGCGTCCTTCTTAAGTACTGGCAAGGAGGTGGCCCGAAGTTTTTTATCTTTTTGGTGTCCTTGGCGTACTTTGGTTCATACTTTGGTGCTTTTTTGCTACAGCGATCCCGATTCTCATCCATACATAACCGAAGAAGAAAAAGACTTTTTAAAGGAGCACTTAGGCTGTTTGAAAAGGCGGGAAAATTTGGCGCCAACGCCCTGGAAATCGATATTTACATCGATTCCTCTATGGGCTCTTATCGGACAAATAGGCCACGACTGGGGACTCTTCACGATCGCCACAGATCTTCCCAAATATATGAAGTCTGTCATGAAGTTTTCGATCGCTCAAGTAATTTTAGAATTGACAATTGATTTAAATCGCTTTTCAGAATGGGTTTTTCAGCGCTTTGCCTTTTTGGTGATGTGGTTTACGGCAATTGGAGCAGGATGGTTCAGCGACTTTCTTATTATAAGGAAAATAATGAGCTTGAGTACTGTCAGGAAGGTTTTACGACGTTGGCATCTGTGGGTCCAGGACTGGGAGTTTTGGCTGCGTCGTACGCAGGGTGCGATAAAGTCGCTGTGGCAACCTTCTTTACTGTCGGTATGGCCTTTATGGGTTTCTTCTATCCTAGCTTGAAAGTGAACGCGCTCGACCTTTCGCCCAACTACGCCGGGACGTTGATGGCCCTCGTCAACGGCATAGGAGCCATCTCAGGAATCATAACTCCAACTTTAATCGGCTACATGACTCCCAACGTAATCCTAGTTTTAACCTTCAAACTTATTAACCTTCTTTACAGTCTGCGCTGTTGGAATGGAGGATGGTTTTTGGATCTCATTTGCCGTCATTGTCGGTACTAACGTGATATTCGTCATATTCGGCTCTGGAAAAGTCCAACCTTGGAATGACCCGTTGAACGCAACCAAAGACGAAAAAATCGCATGGAAGGCATCCAGTAGGTTGAAGTTTGAAGCCAAGTAGCCAAGTGGACATAAGCAGAACCATTCCCCTATCGGCAGTTTCCTTAACCTCTCACTTGACTACTTGGCTTCTCTAAGCACCAACTAACATCTTCTATTTCAGGTGATAAAATTGAAAAAATTGGTAACGGAAAAGACGAAGAGAAATCATAAACAGATAATCTAAGCTTTTGTACATATTGTAATTAAGATTTGTGCCAACACGTGTACATAAGAAAAAAAAAAAAATTATTTTTAACTTTTTAAGGCATTGTAAATATTATGCTATTATACTGAGACTCTATTGCGTAATTTTATTTTCGCTTTTGTACAAATAATTTAAATAAAAAATTATATATTATTGATGTTTAGATTTAATTAAAGGTTAATGGCGGTTTATTTTATTGATGGCCAGTGTAAAACGCGGAAGAATCGCCAACAAAAAGCGCCATCTGTCGATAAAACAAGTAACATACTAAGGTAATGTGGCGGGAAGATAGCGCCACCCGACTGGAACCACCGAAAGGAAACGACAATCGGCAAAGACGATTACTTCCCAATCGTCAAAAGACGATTACTTCCAGTCAGCAAGAAACGACTACTTCAATCGGCAGAAGACGATTACTTCAATCGTCAAAAGACAATTTCTTCAATCGTCAAAAGATTCTTCAATCGGCAAAAGACGATTTCTTCAGTCGGCAAAAGACGATTCTTTCCAATCGTCAAAAGACGACCAGAGATCCATCGGCAAAGGACGATCCTACGAGTCGGCTTCCTCAACTTTCACCATCCAACGAGGACCCTGAGAACCTGAACGTTTACAGTAGTGAACTCCATTAAGCACAACCATTGGAAAGGAGCACTTTAAAGTAATTCGTCCATAGACTAACCTTAATGAGACAATCAGCAGTATCAGCTCCAATGGAATTCCTTGGGACGGGAATAGTAGTTCTCAAGGCGGCCACGAGAATGCGATGTGAGCGCTCTGGACCGTTCGAACCGTAATTCGTCTTTCGGCCGCTAGATGCCGGGGAAGTCTTTATGCTTGTTGTATCAACAAAAACAAACTCAATTTCTTATATTTATTTAAAATTAAAAAAAATTTTAATGCTACATTATTATAAAAAAAATTGTCTTAAACTAAACATTGCCAATTGTTTAAGTCTTAAAAATATTTACAGAATGAAAAATAATAAAAATTATGGCAAACGATTTTATGGCAAGCTCGAATGTACAGTGCATATAAATGCATACTTTTTGTTTAGGGTTAGTCCCTAAGGTAACTAATTCACAAAGTAACAATATTGAGCATGAACTTTGTGCGTGCCGAAGGGATTTTAGACAAGAAGATTGTTTCCGGAGCATTTAGGTCCTTTAGAAGGCCAGTTGCAAGCGCCGAGTTTGGAGTCGAACGCGAGATGGATGGGACAGTCGAAAACGCTGACGATGTAACGTTTTTTCCATTCGTCCCAGTTACACGAGTAGAATTTGTTGCAGATGTGAGGATGACGGAAGAGACCGGGACGTTGACAGTCGATGTCGTTTCCATCGTTTTTCCTTGAGGTGTCTTTATCGTTGATCTTTCTGGTGGAAGATGATGATATTTTACGAGTTGGCCGTGTCGATGTTTCGTATTCGACGGAACTGACCTCCACAGGTATGCCAGTTGTTGAGTAAACGCGTTGCACTTTACGGACAGGTTTGATTTCTATGGTTGGCGGTGAGGCGTCTTCGTAGTCGAAATCTGTAAGATCTTTCGGCAAAGGTGTGGTCGACGTTGGCAAATATTCTCTTGACGGAACCACAATTCTCGTTCTAGTTTTCGACAAATCTAAAGTCTTTGCTTCCGATTTACATTTACATTCAGCACCCAATTTTCCTACTAAAAGCGGATTGAATTCACTCAAACGTGAAACGACGACGACCTTCGCCCTCTTCCTTCCAGTAAACGGTTCTCTGTCTTTCTTTACAACTCCTACAACCGCTTCTCCATCTTTAAGCGAAGAAATGGTAGTCGATGAAAGTCCTTGCCTCAAAACGCCTTTGTCTCCTGAGCTAATTATTTCTCCGAATCCTCCTGAGACTTGCTGTATCAATTTTCGTCGTCGTCATCTTCGATATCTAATTCAGCACCTGCGACTGTACTTGTGGAAGGTCGGATCGTTGTCGAGACCAACGTCGGTGAGGTGAAATCAATAGTACTTGAGTAAATAGGTCTGGAAGTAGTGGTGAAATACGTCGGGTAGTTTTCTGTCGTTACCACTGGTTGGACTTTGACTTTTTGTTGCGGACATAATAACCTCCTGCACCGTTGACGCGAACACGTTGTACAGGGGCGACAGTAGTGACTTGAACGATTTGCTCAGGAGTCTTCAGGCCGATTTTCGGTATGTCCAGATGAATGTTAAGATTTTCGTCAAGATCTGGAGAAATTGAGCTTGTGTAGTAATTTTCTTCTTCTACAGTATTCACGTATGTTTGGACTGGTTTTTTGTAAGGTCTAACAGTCGGCACTCTTACAGTCGAGACTTCAGGCACGATTATTGGAGCGAAAGACGATGAATGGACTTCTCCGTAATTTTCGTAGTTGTAGCCAGTCTTCGTCGGTTTTTCGACGTACGATCCTTCAGTAGAGTAAGCACTTTCAAAGTGTGCCTGTGATGAGTAATCTTGGGTTTTCTTCGATTCAAAGTATTCTTCGAAGTACGCATTTCCGACGTCAGGCTTGATAGCGATTTGTGGTTTTTGTTCAATGTAGGTCGCTTGTGTGGTTACTGGGATTTTCTCTTCGTAATAATCTTTAGCTTCATAGTAAGAAGTCTTGGCTGGTTTGTACTCTGTTTCCGGCCTGACGTATGAAAAGCTAAATATCGGCTTGGCTGGTTTGACATATTCGACGCTTTCTTGCACAGGTGCGGGAACAGCGAAAGGCTGTGGTTTCACATAAGTCTTGACTTCTTGCTTAATATGAACTGGTTCGTACGGCAGCGAAGTCGTACTGTATGTCGGTTGGTAGGTTGGAGCAGGAGTTGAGACGTATTGTACGGGATTGTAAGGTACAACGGGTTTGCTTGTTACGACTGGCACAACGGGTTTGTACTGAGGCGCTTCATATTTGTAGTCAACGATTGGAGTGCTCACCGGTTTGTATTTAGGTGTTTCGTAGTTGTAGACGACAGTCGGAGCTGGAGTGCTAACAGCGATCGGCTTGTACTTCGGAGTCTCATAGTTATAGCTCACAACAGGAGGAGCAGGGGTGCTTACAGAAAGGCTGCGGCTTGACATAACTGCTGTCCTGTCTTAATTGTTTGATAAACTGGAGCAGGAGTGCTGACATACTGCACTGGGTTCAACGGAACGACAGGTTTGCTCGTCACTACAGGAACTATCGGGCTGACTTGAGTTTTGATAGTTTGGTAGTTAATAGGATTCACAGCGACCGAGTACTTGGGAGTTTCATAATAAGTAGGTGCTGGTGTGCTTACAGCAATCGGTCTGTATTTAGGTGTCTCATAATAACTGACGACAGGCGGGGCAGGAGTGCTAACAGCCACCGGCCTGTATTTAGGAGTCTCATAGTTGTAGCTGACAACAGGCGGAGCAGGAGTGCTCACGGCGATCGGTTGTATCGGTTCCGGCTTGACATAACTATAGCTGAATTGCTGTCCAGTCTTGATTGTTTGGTAAACTGGAGCAGGAGTGCTGACATACTGCACAGGATTCAAAGGAATGACAGGTTTGCTCGTTACTACCGGTACAATCGGTCTCACAGTTTGAGTCGGTTGGTAATAAGTTGGTGCAGGCGTGCTAACTGCGATAGGTTGTGGCTGAACGTAATTGTAGCTAATTGAGCCGGTTTGACTGGTTGATAGTTGGCTACTGGTTTGACATAACTGTACTGCTGGATGGGTTTGACATACTGGACAGGGTTCAAAGGAACGACAGGTTTGCTTGTCACAACAGGTACGATCTGGCTAACAGTTTGTTGGTAACTGTGTACCACCGGAGGTGCAGGAGTGCTCACTGCAATCGGTTGAGGTTTAATATAGCTATATTGAGCAACTGGTTTAACAGGTTGGTAGTTAATAACAGGCGCTGGAGTGCTTACAGCGATAGTTTGAACCGGTTCTGGCTTGACGTAGCTGTAGCTGAACTGCTGTCCAGTCTTAATTGTTTGGTAACTGGAGCAGGAGTGCTGACATATTGCACAGGATTCAAAGGAATGACTGGTTTGCTTGTTACAACAGGTACAATCGGTCTCACTGTTTGAGTCGGTTGGTAATAGTTGGCGCAGGTGTGCTAACTGCGATTGGTTGTGGTTGAACGTAATTGTAGCTGAATTGAGCTGGTCTGACTGGTTGATAGCTAGCTACAGGTTTGACATAACTGTACTGCTCGATGGGTTTGACGTACTGGACAGGGTTCAACGGAACGACAGGTTTGCTCGTTACAACGGGTACTATGGGACTTACTTGGGATTTTATCACGGGGTGATAGTTATAACTGACTTGGGGTTGTTCATATTTATAACTCACAACCGGAGGAGCGGGAGTGCTGACGGATATGGTCTGCACAGGCTCTGGCTTGACATAATTGTAGCTAACAACAGGAGGAGCGGGAGTGCTGAAAGATATGGTCTGCACGGGCTCTGGCTTGACATAATTGTAGCTAACAACAGGAGGAGCGGGAGTACTAACGTATGTCTTCACAGGAACAACAGGCTTAGACTCTACTGGATGATAATTGTAGCTGATTTGTGTAACTGGTTTGACATATTGAACAGGGCTGTAAGGAATCGCCGGAGTGCTTGAAACAGTTATGGGACTGACTGTCGGCTGTTGGTAACTGATAACTGGTGGCGCTGGTGTGCTAACGTAATGCTGACAGGCAGCTCAAACTTGACGGAAGGCTTAGGGTAGCTGTACCCTTGAGAGTCTTTAATGATAGTTTGATGATAGTCAACAGCGATAGGAGTTTCGGTAACCGTCAAAGGTTTTCCAGTTTGCGCTTTAGCACAGGTTGAACAATAAGGCTTTTTGTACGTGAAGTCGGAGTTTCAATTTGATCGCAGGCTTGTAGTATGTTTCAGTAACGTTAACGGCCTAGCGGTTTGAGCAACTGCGCACGAAGGACACGGTTTGTATTGGACAGGGTTATAAGGAATGATTGGTGTGCTGGAGACGCTTATAGGTGAAACCGTCGAGACAAAGGGTTGTTGATAAGAAACGCTTATTGATGGTGCGGGAGTACTGACGTAGTTTTGTTCATATGAAACCACAGGTTTTGGAAGATCAAATTTGATAGACGGCTTAGGGTATTCATAGCCAGAAACCGGTTGTATATGCTCAGTTTTTATAACCACTGGAGATGGCGTCGAGACGTATTGTACAGGAGGTGCAGGCGTACTCAAAACGACAGGCTGAATTTTCTGAACACTTGAGATTTGACTCGGTTGTTGATAATGATATCCGACGATTTGCGGTGCAGGGGTAGTGACCACAACTGGGCGTACCTGTGGCTGTATGTACTGTACAGGTTTCAACGGTATAACCGGCGAACTAGTCACAGTAATAGGAGCGACGTTAACCGAATGGTATCCGTGCTCTTGAACTGACAATTTGGTAGGACTGTACGAATGAATGATAGGAGCAGTAGGTTGATATGAATGAGCTTGGTTAACTTGGATACCATAGGTGTTGACAGGGCTAACTTTATAAGCTCCTCCGTAATCACCTCTAGTGTCATGGACGTACGCTCCGCTTCCATATTGATTAGCCGATTGATACAAAGTGTTGACATATCCTTGGCTTCCTTGTCCTACAACGTACTTTCCTCCGTAATAACTGCCTCTATAAGCACCTCCGTAGTCACCTCTAGCGTCATGAACGTACGCACCGCTGTTTATTCCCGAAACATAACTTCCTCCAGTTTTGACGTCATAGTCTCCTCTAGTGTCATGCACGTAGGCACCGCTGTTCAAAGATTTGATTCCGCCGTAACCAGTCAGAACTGAGGAATAAGCTCCTCCGTTCTTTACATCAGAGTACGATGATAAACCGCTGTTGATATAAGAAGCACCCTCGTTGATATAAGCAGTTCCTTTGTTACTACCATCATAAGCACTTCCGTATCTGTAGTTTCCTTGATGGTAAGCACCGCTGTCTCCAGAGTACTTTCCTCCATAAATGTTGCTAACGCCGGAATAACTTCCAGAGTCGCCTTGGTGAATATAAGCGCCACTGTCTCCAGTATCACCGTGATGAATGTAAGCTCCGCTGCCTCCAGTATAACTTCCAGAGTTTCCTTGAATATATGCACCACTGCCGCTGTATGGCTGCCGGAGTCTCCTTGGTGGATGTAGCGCCGCTGTCACCTTGGTGTATGTACGCATTGCTATCTCCACTGTGTTGATAACTTCCAGAGTTTCCTTGAATGTATTCACCACTATCACCTGTATAACTTCCGGAGTCTCCATGATGGATGTAGGTACCGCTGTCACCGTGGTGAACGTACGCACCGTCGTCTCCAGTGTATTTATAACTGCCTGAGTCTCCTTGGTGGATGTAGGCACCGCTGTCTCCAGTGTATTTATAGTTTCCAGAATCCCCATGATGAACATAAGCGCCACTATCTCCAGCATGCTTGTAGATTCCGGCGTCTCCTTGATGAATATAAGCTCCGCTGTCGCCTTGATGGACGTACGGACTACCGAGGCCTTCTTGATGTACGTACGGCCTCTGACCTCCTTCTTCGTGAACGTAAGGGACGTCTTGATGAACGTATTCTCCTCCGGTATCTCCAGTCGGGTCGTGAACGTACGCTCCGCTTTGATCTGAATAGCCTGATCCCGATGATCCATAACGTTGGCTTGAAAGTCCTGAGAGAATGGTGGAACCTAAAAAATATGATAGGATTTGCATACTTTTTACTTTATCTTACCTAAGACGTGACCACCATCGACTCCTTCGATTCTACCACCAGAAACGTGAACATCAGAACGGAAGCATAAGCAGGACGAAGACGTCCTTCAAGGATATCACCAGGGTATAATGAAGCATGATTGACTGAGGCGTACGCAGCTCCTCCAGACGAGCATCCAGGTACTTTCCAGGGCCAATCGCAAGCTAATGTGTTACCGTCAAAAACGAGACCGAACGGGCAACGGAACTCATACGCAGTAGGCGGAGTATGTCCGTCGCGATGATGATCCAAACAAGCGAAAAACCAACGACAGTTTTCAGGATCTGCGTAATAACCTTCGGTCGAACAAGCATATCGGCTACGTGGTACAGGCGCGATTTCACTCGATCCCTTACACGCGGATGCGTCAGGAAGTGACCCTGGCCACACGCAAACTTCGTATCGCTCATCAAACGCTAAACCGGCGGGACAATCGTACTCGAAAACGGTAAATCAGAAGAATATTGATTGAATTTCACACAACGATAAAATCGATTGCACCCTGAAGGATGAGTAAAGTAACCCTGTCGTGTACATTCGAATTCAGTTTTGGCTTCTTTTCTTACTACATGGACTGATCCGCTTCGGTCGACTACTCTGACTATCCTGAACGGAGAGAGCTGTATATCTCCTAAAATAACAGCGTTAAAACTTATTAATTTCTTTTACGAGGGATGTCCAAAAATTAAAGACCGTTTGTATCGCCGTACGGGCGAAGTATTCTGCCAGATGGTAGCACTAGCTTGTAGCGGGAAGTTCCCCCTCCACATCGCAACTGGTCTCATCTCTCTATCTTATCCAGTGTTGCACGGCAGCCGTTCGCGATGGACGTCCCGGTGCCGAGTCCGCCGGTTGTGAAGTTCGCTCCGTCATCCGTTTCCTAAACGCGGAGAAACTTCGCCAGGTCGAAATTCATAGACGTTTGACGGCTATTTATATGACATTGCGTAACGCGCTCATTCATATAAATAGCCGTCAAACGTCTATGACCGGCGAAGTTTCTCCGCGTTTAGGAAACGGATGACGGAGCGAACTTCACAACCGGCGGGACTCGGCACCGGGACGTCCATCGCGAACGGCTGCCGTAGCAACACTGGATAGAGAGATGAGACCAGTTGCGATGTGGAGGGGGAACTTCCCGCTACAAGCTAGTGCTGCCATCTGGCAGACTACTTCGCCCGTACGGCGGCAAAATACAAACGGTCTTAAATTTTTGGACATCCCTCGTAAATTTCATACCTGAAAATGGGACTAAGGAGTTATGGATCTGATCTTGAAGCGAAAGGAGCTGAGCGGCTCTTGATTTTCGAGATAGCTGAGTAAACGTGTTGTGAAGAGTATCGACGATTGGCCTTCCAGAACAAGAATGCGACCAATCATCGTTTTCAGAAGAAGCAATCGAAACACCACCCATGTTTCTCAGAAGGACGTATTTCCCTTTAATAGACGCACTGTAGTATCATCAAACGCAACCCAATCGGCCCCTTTATACGCGTAAGGCGCCGTCAAATCTTCATCCCTTTCCAACGTCCATCCTCCTTCTTCGACCATCTTACACAGTTCGCTCTGCGATATCTTCTTCGGAGATGAAGAAGGAGAACGCGGCATATTTTTAGAATCATCTTTCAATCTGAATTTCAAAGCGAACGCAGGCATCGAAAGTATCATCTGGCCATGATCGGCACCCATGCCGGCGAAAAGATCGACCAAAGAATCGGCATTCAGTATATCATCGACACCCATCAATCTACTCGGATGATATGAAAGGCCTTCTTCGGAGCTATCGGTAAGGTTGTAACTCGGCACAACAAAATACTTAACATATCTAAAAAAAAATTATAAAAACGTAACAATTTATGAATGCTTTACTTTGTAAGTGCTTTGAGGTCGTAGTGCTTGGCCAACTGCTGTGGCTCTGCAGGAAGTTCGACGACGATTTCCTTATCTTGGCTGAAAAATGGTGTTAAGCAAAGATATGTCTAAAAAAACTCACCTCGCTTCCTTCTCATCGTACTTGGCTTCAGCTCGTTTCGAAGAGTCGATATTATCGAATTTCGTTGCCAACGCCTAAAAAATTTTTTTATTCAACACACGTTTTTCACTAATTTACATCAATTTTCAATATATTAGTTGTACAAAATGAAACTCAGCCAATTTGAATTTTGTAGATTTTAGCCGAGTTTCATTTTGTACACCTAGTAGTTCATTTTTTCAAAATTTTAAACATTTTAGGCGTTAAAGTCCATCAAAAGTTGACCTTCTCCGTGTAAGAAGGTTATTGAAGTATAACCATTAAGAAGGTTAATTTTTAAAGGCTTGTAAATCGTAAACCGTTACAGATATTGAAAAAATGCATAAATAAAATCTGTGGAAATTTATTCTCTTTAATTTTTATTCTATTCATTTTTTCTCTAGGACGCACTGTTTTCAAGATAAATATTTAAAAAAAATTATTTTCCGAAAATGGTGCATCCTAGAAAAAATAACTAAGTCAATTTATAGAGAATTAAATTTCCTACATGTTTTATTTAGTTATTTTTTCAAAATTTTAAAATTTAGGCGTTAAAGTCCATAAAAGTTGACCTTCTCCGTGTAAGAAGGTTATTGAAGTATAACCATTGAGAAGGTTAATTTTTAAAGGCTTGTAAATCGTAAACCGTTACAGATATTGAAAAAATGCTCTAAATAAAATCTGTTGGAAATTTAATTCTCTTTAATTTTCATTCTATTCATTTTTTCTCTAGGACGCACTGTTTTCAAGATAAATTTATTTAAAAAAAAATTATTTTCCGAAAATGGTGCATCCTAGAAAAAAATAATTAAGTGCAAATTTATAGAGAATTAAATTTCCTTAAATTTGTACACCTAATAAGTCATCGCTGGTTGCCCTTGGGACAGAATTTTAAAATTAAGGCCGCAACTTATATAGCATAACTAAATTAGTCTAGATTATTGGTACTTTCACTGTAGTGTGATTTTGAAATAATTAAAATGATAGTGAAAGCTTTTTTTCCTATATAATTGACCTTTTTGAGGTACCTTCAAGTCTTCGACGAGTTCTTCTTTCGATGGCGGTTTGACCAAATTGATGTAAAGGCCGTCAGTGCCTTTGGACAAGTCGGATTTCGAAGAACTCTCCACTATCAAGATTTTTAACTTTGGATTTTCACCTTTAAAATTTCAACATCTTTTAAGACATCTGAAAAAAAAGAGAGAAAAAAATTAGATCCGGGAATTTTTGCAATAAAGCCTACACGCTGTAGGCGTAAATCGAGGTAAATGAAGATCGCCATCATTGGAAAAAAAACGAGTCTATAACTTGTGCTTATAAATATAAATCGCGTGATTCGCTCTGATGAGGGGTTTTTAAAATGTATTTGGCACTGAAAAACAGCCGTGCTATTAGGTGTACAAAATGAAACTCAGCCAAAGGGCAAATTTGAATTTTGTAGATTTTAGCGGAGTTTCATTTTGTACACCTAGAAGTTCATTTTTTCAAAATTATGAACATTTTAGGCGTTAAAGTCCATCAAAAGTTAACCTTCTCCGTGTAAGAAGGTTATTAAAGTATAACCATTAAGAAGGTTAATTTTTAAAGGCTTGTAAATCTTAAACCGTTACAGATATTGAAAAAAAGCACTAAATAAAATCTGTTGGAAATTTAATTCTCTTAATTTTTATTCTATTCATTTTTTCTCTAGGACGCACTGTTTTCAAGATAAATTTATTTAAAAAAAAAAATTATTTTCCGAAAATTGTGCATCCTAGATAAAATAATTAAGTACAAATTTATAGAATTAAATTTCCTACATGTTTTATTTAGTTATTTTTTCAAAATTTTAACATTTTAGGCGTTAAAGTCATCAAAAGTTAACCTTCTCCGTGTAAGAAGGTTATTGAAGTATAACCATTAGGAAGGTTAATTTTTAAAGGCTTGTAAATCGTAAACCGTTACAGATATTGAAAAAATGCACTAAATAAAATCTGTTGGAAATTTAATTCTCATTAATTTTTATTCTATTCATTTTTTCTCTAGGACGCACTGTTTTCAAGATAATATATGTAAAAAAAATTATTTTCCGAAAATGGTGCATCCTAGAAAAAAATAATTAAGTGCAAATTTATAGATAATTAAATTTCCTACAATTTTATTTATTAGGGTACCAAATGAAACTCAGCCGCAGGGTAAATTTGAATTTTGTAGATTTTAGCCGAGTTTCATTTGTACACCAAATATCTACACCAATCTTAACGACCGTATGGCTAAGAAAAATGAGTAGATGTTGATTGTTTTGCTCCAACAGCAATTTGAAACTTCTGGAGCATGCGTAGAAGGATTTGGAAGTCAAATTAGACGTGCAAATCCTTCTGCGCATGCTCCAGGAGTTTCAAACTACTGTCCTGCCCAGAAGCTTTAATTTCGACCTCTAAAAAACCGATCGTTTTCGGCGATTTATCACATTTTGAAAGTGATGACTCCATTTTAAAACTTACATAAACAAAACCGGTCCAGTCCATCAATCAACCTTTTAAAAACGTATTAAAAACGTCTTTTCGGACTACGAAATTTCATCGATGTTGCAACTCGAGGAAAAATTTCCTATCGATTAAAAGGTCGATTTTTAAATCCTACTCATAGTTGCAAAAAAAATTTTTCGATCAATTATTTATGACTTTCGCACGTTTGGAATTCAGAAAAAAATATTAGACGCGTAAAGAGAGCGACGTGTGGGCCAAAAATGACGTCACAATGGGTGCCCACGACAGTTGCTCAACATTACGCGTTATGTAAGTTATATTTACATGAACTGTTATTTTTATTTATAGTCTAGACATACCAAAAGATTCTTTTCGAGAAAAAAAAATTGTGAAAACGGAAGTCTAAAAGGTTAACTAAAGTGCCTTTTTACACATTTAAGGAGGTGAAAGCCTTTTTTTGATCTTCTCCCGGCTTTTGAGGCTTAATTCTTCGCAGATAATCCACGCGATTTCGACCTTCCAATGAAAATAAGCTAGGGTTTCCTTTGTTCCAACCGCAGCTTGAAACTCCTGGAGCATGCGCAGATGGTTTGTCATCGGAAGTCATCTAACGTCAAATATGACGTGTGTCCTTCTGCGTAGCTATTATTTCATCTAATGCAGGAGGTCAAAAATTAAAACTCCGGTCACGAACTTAATTTTTTTCAAAAGATTTCCAACCTTGTTCTTTTTTTAAGGAATGCAAATTCGATGTCATTGTTATAGGTTAAGTAATAAGTGTCTTTCGACGTGTTAAAACCTGCGGGTGGTTTTTAAAGTGACCGGTCCCCTTGTAACTGGATCAAGGAGAACGGATTTAGCGTAAAAAAAGAAGTTTTTATCACCTTTATCATGTACGACCATATGGGTGCAAAGGCATGGATTAGTCGAGGGTGAACCGAAGTTTCGACATGGCAGAGAATCGCAGCGGTCGGCGGATCACCTTCACAAGCAGCATCCAGTCCTGAAAAAAGTGAAAATTCATCATTGCAAATCTAGACATTTTTCCGTACCAGATGTACAAAATGAAACTCAGCCACAGGGTAAATTTGAATTTTGTAGATTTTAGCCGAGTTTCATTTACACCTAGTAGTCATTTTTTCAAAATTTTGAACATTTTAGGCGTTAAAGTCCATCAAAAGTTGATCTTCTACGTGTAAGAAGGTTATCGAAGTATAACCGTTAAGAATGTTAATTTTTAAAGGCTTGTAAATCGTAAACCGTTACAGATATTGAAAAAATGCACAAAATAAAATCATTGGAAATTCAATTTTCTTTAATTTTTATTCTATTCATTTTTTCTCTAGGACGCACGGTTTTCAAGATAAATTTATTTAAAAAAAAAATTATTTTCCGAAAATGGTGCATACTAGAAAAAAATATTAAGTGCAAAATAGAGAATTAAATTTCCTACAATTTTTATTTATTAGGCGTACAAAATGAAACTCAGCCACAGGGTAAATTTGAATTTTGTAGATTTTAGCCGAGTTTCATTTTGTACACCTAATAGCAAAAAAAACCCAATTTTCAAGCAGTAATAGGCGTTTTCTTTGAAATTTTAGGCGAGAAACCCCAGTTTTTAGGGCATTTTCTCGTTCTTATCGAACGGAAATCTCGCTTTTGCCGATTTATGGGCGTTTTTATTCACCTTTCAGCAATAGAAAAACAAAAAAAAAAAAAAAGATTTTAGGGAGTTTTCTCTGATTTGCAGCAGAGAAACCCCAGAAAACCCGAGTCATTGGAATTTTCTTCATATTTCTTCAGAAAAACTCCGGTTTTATCAGATTCTTACGCGTTTTTTAAGGTATTGAAAGGCTTTTTAGGCAAATCCAAGATTTTTTTTTTTCGATCGTTTGGCCGAGAAAAACTATTTACATTTGCCAGCATTTTCGACCAAAAGCATCATCTAATGGGTTTTCAGCTGCTTTTCTTCTACTTTCTTCCGATAAAACCCCGATTTGCCAAGATTTTGCCTCTCAATCCCACTTCTGATACACGACTGCATTCAATCCCACTTCTGATGTCAGACGAATGGCCTTACGATCCCACTTCTGATACACGACTGCCTTCAATCCCACTTCTGATGTCAGACGAATTGCCTCTCAATCCCACTTCTGATATCGGCCATCCTACTTTTGATATCGGCCATCCTACTTCTGACATCGGCCATCCCACTTCTGATATCCGCCATCCCACTTCTGGTATCGGCCATCCCACTTCTGATATCGGCCACCCCTTCTGACATCGGCCATCCCACTTCTGATATCTGCCATCCCACTTCTGATATCAGAATTCTGATACACGACTGCATATAATCCCACTTCTGATGTCAGACGAATTGCCTCTCAATCCCACTTCTGATATCGGCCATCCTACTTTTGATATCGGCCATCCTACTTCTGACATCGGCCATCCCACTTCTGATATCGGCCACCCCACTTCTGACATCGACCATCCCACTTCTGATATCTGCCATCCCACTTCTGATATCAGAATTCTGATACAAGACTGCATACAATCCACTTCTGATGTCAGACGAATGCCTTACGATCCCACTTCTGATACACGACTGCCTTCAATCCCACTTCTGATGTCAGACGAATTGCCTCTCAATCCTACTTCTGATATCGGCCATCACACTTCTGAAATCTGCCATCCTACTTCTGATATCAGCCATCCTACTTCTGATATCGGCCATCCTACTTCTGATATCGGCCATCCTACTTCTGACATTTGCCATCCCACTTCTGATATCTGCCATCCCACTTCTGATATTTGAATTCTGATTCACGACTGCATTCATCCCACTTCTGATGTCAGACGAATTGCCTCTCAATCCCACTTCTGATATCGGCCATCACACTTCTGATATCTGCCTTCCCACTTCTGATATCGGCCATCCTACTTCTGATATCGGCCATCCTACTTCTGACATTTGCCATCCTACTTCTGATATCGGCCATACCACTTCTGATATCGGCCATCTCACTTCTGGTATCGGCCATCCCACATCTGGTATCGGCCATCCCACTTCTGATATCGGCCATCCCACTTCTAATATCGGCCATCCCACTTCTGATATCTGCCATCCCACTTCTGATATCAGAATTCTGATACACGACTGCATTCAATCCCCTTCTGATGTCAGACGAATTGCCTCTCAATCCCACTTCTGATATCCGCCATTCCACTTCTGGTATCGGACATCCCACTTCTGATATCGGCCATCCCACTTCTGATATCGGCCATCCCACTTCCGATATCTGCCATCCCACTTCTGATATCAGAATTCTGATACACCACTGCATTAATCCCACTTCTGATGTCACGAATTGCCTCTCAATCCCACTTCTGATATCGGCCATCCCACTTCTGATATCGGCCATCCCACTTCTGATATCGGCCATCACACTTCTGATATCGGCCATCCCACTTCTGGTATCGGCCGTCCTACTTCTGTTATCGGCCATCCTACTTCTGTTATCGGCCATCCTACTTCTGACATCGCCATCCTACTTCTGATATCGGCCATCACACTTCTGATATCGGCCATCACACTTCTGATATCTGCCATCCCACTTCTGATGTCGGCCATCCTACTTCTGGTATCGGCCATCCCACTTCTGGTATCGGCCATCCCACTTCTGGTATCGGCCATCCCACTCTGATATCGGCCATCCCACTTCTAATATCGGCCATCCCACTTCTGATATCTGCCATCCCACTTCTGATATCTGCCATCCCACTTCTGATATCTGCCATCCCACTTCTGATATCAGAATTCTGATACACGACTGCATTCAATCCCACTTCTGATGTCAACGAATTGCCTCCAATCCCACTTCTGATATCGGCCATCCCACTTCTGATATCGGCCATCACACTTCTGATATCGGCCATCACACTTCTGATATCTGCCATCCCACTTCTGATGTCGGCCATCCTACTTCTGTTATCGGCCATCCTACTTCTGACATCGGCCATCCTACTTCTGATATCGCCATCTCACTTCTGATATCGGCCATACCACTTCTGATATCCGCCATCCCACTTCTGGTAACGGCCATCACACCTCTGATATCTGCCATCCCACTTCTGATATCGGCCATCCCACTTCTGATATCTGCCATCCCACTTCTGATATCGGCCATCCCACTTCTGATATCGGCCATCCCACTTCTGATATCTGCCATCCCACTTCTGAAATCAGAATTCTGATACACGACTGCATTCAATCCCACTTCTGATGTCAGACGAATTGCCTCTCAATCCCACTTCCGACCTTTTACTTAGTTTTAGGCCGTTTTATGCAGTTATTTCCCAGGAAAATGTCTTAAAAATATTAAAATGACGAAACTAAGACGGGAAATGGCCCATAAGTGATTGTCAGAGAAAGTGAAATTTTATAAGGTCACGGTCGTGGGATCATTGTTTTTAAAACGGAAGTCCAAGGTTATCAAAGACATCTCCGCGATTTCGGCCAATTTTTCGTTCGGATTAAACGTCAAGATCTTTTTTTATGATTTTCGACTCTTCTGACGCTATCGATGATCTCGGAGGTTCTAAATGACTCTTTTGTCCGATCTTTCGATTAAGAAAATTACCGCTAAATTCAGGTCAGAATGAAATATTACCTGTTAAGGTGACCAAGAGTATAAGGCCACCCAGCCGAGCGTCATCTGCAACAAAAAAAATTTTAAATTTAATATCACCAAAAAATCGCCCAATGACGTATTTATTAGGTGTACAAATGAACTCGGCTAAAATCTACAAATTCAAATTTACCCTGTGGCTCAGTTTCATTTTGTACACCTAATAAATAAAAATTGTAGGAAATTTTATTCTCTATAATTTGTACTTAATTATTTTTTTCTAGGATGCACCATTTTCGGAAAATAATTTTTTTAAAAATAAATTTATCTTGAAACAGTGCGTCCTAGAGAAAAAATGAATAGAATAAAAATTAAAGAGAATCGAATTTCCAACTGATTTTATTTAGTGCATTTTTTCAATATCTGTAACGGTTTACGATTTACAAGCCATCAAAAAATTAACCGTCTTAATGGTTATACTTCATAACCTTCTTACACGGAGAAGGTCAACTTTTGATGGACTTTAACGCCTAAAATGTTCAAAATTTTGAAAAAATGAACTACTAGGTGTACAAAATGAAACTCGGCTAAATCTACAAAATTCAAATTTACCCTGTGGCTGAGTTTCATTTTGTACACCTAATATCAACCAAAAATCGCCCAATGACGTAATTTAATTGGATAGCTAAACAATAGAAATTGACAAGTGCATTCATTTTTAGGGTTACGTCAAAGAGGCCAAAGGCGTTTCTCGTAATCGCATTAACAAGGGCCAATCAAAATTTCATCAATTAAGGTTATTTTGAGGTTTTTAACCATGATCTTGTTGAATAAAAACCCTTATGTTGAAAATGAGGACTCTGCAGCTTTGTTGATTTGAAACTCCTGGAGCATGAATGTCAAGAAGCCTTCTGACGTAAAAATCGTTCTGCGCATGCTCCAGAGTTCCAAACCAGTTTCTGTTGGAACAAAGCTTAAATTGTCTCATTTTTTATAAATATCTCTATTGTTCTTTATGTGGTAACTCGTTGGGGGAAAAGGTCGGAGATGATCTTAAAATGCGAAGGTCATTCGATGTCATCCTGGAATTTATCTCAAGGGCGGGCCGATCCCTTATTAAAATAAATAGCGGTTAAAAGAAAATTTTCGCTTAGTTCCAAACGCTGTTTGAAACTCCTGGAGCATGCGCAGAAGGTTTTTGAAGTCTTAAATTGTCGAATCTTTTGTCCGTCAAATCTTAAGTCCTTTCTGCGAAATCCCGGGGGAAAAAACGAAGGTTTTAAGTGAAAATCAAGGTTTTTTTTATCAACATCCAATGAGAGCCCTCCGTTCGAGGGTTCCTTGAACCCGGAGGGAAATGGGAAGGATTCCTTTCATTTGAAGAAGAAATTTGGTTGAAGTTTTTCTTCTGAAGTCAGCCCGACCTTCACCATTTTATTTCAGAGCAATTTATTAAATTTACGGATGAAATTAAAATATAAAACGGTCTGCACGCTTGATCCCAACGAGTAAGAAACTATTTTAAGAATAAGTAAAAAAAAATTATAAAATAAACATTGAAGTTGTAAAAAGAAAAAAAATCATGAAATTTTTGAATTTTTTTGATACCCTTATCATGAATTAAGGGTTCGATGCTTAAAGGGATGGATGTTGATGTTCAAAGGGACGGCAAGGATTTTAATTTCTTAAAGAAGTTATTTTGATACCCTCCACGTCGGGTCTTTGGGGTATTCCAGACCCCGGAGGGACAAATCGAATATTGATCTTTACCGATCTCAACTTTGTCTGTGGTGCCGGCCGGCCGTAGCATTTTTCCGGAACACTTTACGGCCACACTTTTCAACAGATTTTCACCAAACGTTCTTTAGTCGGTGAAAAGAAACTAACGAGGGCAATTTTTGAATTTCGAAAAAAAAAGGCGTAAATAATGTCTGTTTGAAATTTTAAAAAATTCGTTGCTGCCGTTGGTATGATTTTCACCAATTACTCCTTATATTTTATTTACGAATTTTTGGTGTAAAAAAATAATCATTTTTTTAAACATTAATTATAACTTTAGTAGGAGAAATTTATACTTGCACGCCTAACGAGACGGACCTCTCTTGAGCAAAAATGAGATTATTTCCACCTTGATACTTAGAAAAATTTTCTCATTTACTTTTAGCTTTGCTCCAAGCGGAGTTTTGATAATGGTTTGAAACTCCTGGAGCATGCGCAGAAGATTTAGAAGTCAACTTTGACGTTAAAATCGTTTGTCCGTCAAATCTGAATTCATCTGACGTCAATTTGACGTTCAAATCCTTCTGGGCATGCTCCAGGAATTTCAAACCAGTTTCACACTGCGGTTGGAACAAAGCTAATATAATAATCTTTTTTATAGCTAGGCGACCTTCACCATTTTATCGTAGAGCAATTTGTAAATTTTCTGGATGAAATTAAATATAAACGATCTGCACGCTTTATCCCAACGAGTATAAAACAAATTTTCAGAATAGTAAACAATAAAATAATCATGAAGGCTTTCCATTTTAACTTCCTCAAGTTTTAATTGTTCTAATCATTTATTGCCTTACGAAAAGTTGCCTTCCGAATGGACTAATGGTAAGTTTTTGGTAGATTTTCGAAATCTATCTAATTTACTTTATTTTTTGTTGTTGTTAATTTCATTTTTTATAGTGCACAGAAAGCTTTTCGTGCTGTTCAGGATATTGTGAATGGCCCGCGGGCACTTGCAAAGAATACCTAAAAGAAAATTGTAATATTTATAGCGGAAGTTATAGTTTTAAAGATTTTTCAGACCATTATAAAATAAAAGATGCTTTAAAAAGAATCAAAAAGTAACCATAAGTTCCCAACAATCTGAATTCATCTGACGTCAAATTTGACGTCAATCCTTCTGCGCATGCTCCAGAAGTTTCAAAACAGTTTCAAACTGCGATCGGAACAAATCTAATATTTAATCATCTTTTTAAATTTTTATTTTATAATCAATTTATTTATTCGTAAATATACAGAACAATATTATTAGGTGTACAAATGAAACTCGGCTAAAATCAACAAAATTCAAATTTACCCTGTGGCTGAGTTTCATTTTTACACCTAATAAATAAAAATTGTAGGAAATTTAATTCTCTATAAATTTGTACTTAATTATTTTTTTCTAGTATGCACCATTTTCGGAAAATAATTTTTTTTAAAATTTATTATCTTGAAAACAGTGCGTCCTAGTGAAAAAATGAATAGAATAAAAATTAAAGACAATTAAATTTCCAACAGATTTTATTTAGTTCATTTTTTCAATATCTGTAACGGTTTACGATTTACAAGCCTTTAAAATTACCTTCTCAATGGTTTATACTTCAATAACCTTCTTACACGGAGAAGGTCAACTTTTGATGGACTTTAACGCCTAAATGTTTAAAATTTGAAAAAATAAACTAAATAAAACATGTAGGAAATTTAATTCTCTATAAATTGTACTTAGTTTTTTTTCTAGGATGCACTATTTTCGGAAATAATTTTTTTTTTTAAATAAATTTATCTTGAAAACAGTGCTTCTAGAGAAAAAATGAATAGAATAAAATTAAAGTGAATTGAATCTCCGACTGATTTTATTTAGTTCATTTTTTCAATATCTGTAACGGTTTACGATTTACAAGCCTTTAAAATTAACCTTCTCAATGGTTATACTTCAATAACCTTCTTACACGGAGAAGGTCAACTTTTGATGGAATTTAACGCCTAAATGTTTAAATTTTGAAAAAATGAACTACTAGGTGTACAAAATGAACTCGGCTAAAATCTACAAATTCATATTTACCCTGTGGCTGAGTTTCATTTTGTACACGTAATAATTAAACCCGGGAGATTTCGAGGAAGTTTATGTCGAGGCGAGCTCTCATTATGCTACCCACTCCTTGAAGGAAAAGGATTCCTTTCATTTAAAGGAATAAAAAGAAAGTTGGCGTTTTTCTTCTCTCAGTAGTTAGTTCGCTTACTGCCAGGCGGTACGACCTTCACCATTTTATTATAGAGCATTTATAATTTTCTGGATGAAATTAAAATATAAAACGATCTGCACGCCTTCCTAACGAGTATAAAACTAGTTTTCAGAATAATAAACAAATAAAATAATCATGTAGGTTTTGGATTTTTTAATTGTTCTACTCATTTATTGCGGTGGGAACAAAATTGCATCAAGAATGGAGAATATGTAAGCTTTTGGTAGATTTTCCTCAAGTGCCCATCAAATCTGAATTCATCTGACGTCAAATCCTTCTGCGCATGCTCCAAGAGTTTCAAAGTGCATTTGGAACAAAGCCAACGTAAGCGTGACTCCTTTGAAAACTTCTATTGTTGAAAAAATTTAATTTTTAAACATTCCTACTGATTGGCAGTCATTTTATATTAGAGCCATAAATTTTATGGATAAAATTAAAATATAAAACGGTCTTCATGCTTGATTCCTCCGGTATAAAATTAATTTTCAAAATATGTACAAAAAATAAAAATAAAATAACCATAAAGATTTTGGATTTTAAAACCCTTGTGGATTGTGATACCCTCCACGTCGGGTTTTTTGGGGTCTTCCAGTCCCCGGAGGGTCAAATCGAATACATATTAGCTTCGTTCCAACCGCAGTATGAAACTGGTCTGAAACTCCTGGAGCATGCGCAGAAGGATTTGAACGTGATTTGACGTCAGATGAATTCAAATTTGATGGCACTTAGGGTTACTTTTTGATTCTTTTTAAAGCATTTAATTTTTTGGGGATATGAGGATTTTAAGTTGGTTGCTTTGTACATTTTTCGTTGTGAGCAACGGTTTTCGGTTTTTCCCTTCTATCTTGGAAACCGTCGCTCAAAACGAAAAAATGTTCTAAGTAAACGTTGTAGCGACAAAAATTTACTACATAAAATATTTTATTAGTTTTTTCCGTCAGAGCAATATTTAGGAGATATGAAGGTTTTAAATTTTCAGACAGGCTCTGTAGGATTATTAGTTTTAACCTCATAACTCCTTAAATATTGCTCTTACGCAAATAATAAATAAAGAAACTTTTGTAGCAAATCTTTGTACCTACAACTTTTACTTAGAACATTTTTTCGTTTTGAGCGACGGTTTCCGAGATAGAAGAGAAAAACCGAAAACCGTTGTTAACAAAGAAAAATTTGCAAAGCAACTCACTTAAGAACCCTCATATCTCCTTAAGTATTGCTCTGACAAAAAAACCAATGAAGTATTTTTTGTAGGGAATTTTCGTAGCTACGACTTTTACTTAGGACGTTTTTCGTTTTGAGCGACGGTTTCCGATATAGAAGGGAAAAACCGAAAACCGTTGGTAACAACGAAAAATTTGCAAAGCAACCAACTTAAATACTTCCATATCTCCTAAAGTATTCCTCTGACGGAAAAAACTAATAAAATATTTTATGTAGTAAATATTAATACCTACAACTTTACTTAGGACATTTTTCGTTTTGAGCGACGGTTTTCGAGATAGAAGGGAAAAACCGAAAACGTTGTTAACAAAGAAAAATTTGCAAAGCAACTCACTTAAAAACCATCATACCTCCTTAATCTTTTATTTTATAATGGTCTGAGAAATCTTTTAACACAAATTATAACTTCCGCTATAAATATTAAAATTTTCTTTTAGGCCTTATAAGCAAAGGCCCGTAGCAATGTCACAAAGTCTTGAACAGCACAAAGTTCTATGTATGCACTATAAAAAATGAATATTAATAACAAAAAAATAAATTAGACAGATTTCGAAAAATCTACCAAAACTTACATATTTTCCATCCTGGATGCAATTTTCCATACCGCAATAAATGATTAGAACAATTAAAAATGGAAAGCCTTCATGATTATTTTATTTGTTACTATTCTGAAAATTTGTTTTTATACTCGTTGGGATAAAGCGTGCAGATCGTTTTATATTTTAATTTCATCCAGAAAATTTACAAATTGCTCTACGATAAAATGGTGAAGGTCGCCTAGCTATAAAAGATTATTATATTAGCTTTGTTCCAACCGCAGTGTGAAACTGGTTTGAAATTCCTGGAGCATGCCCAGAAGGATTTGAACGTCAAATTTGACGTCAGATGAATTCAGATTTGACGGACAGATTTTAAGGTCAAAGTTGACATCTAAATCCTTCTGCGCATGCTCCAGGAGTTTCAAACCAGTATCAAACTCCGCTTGGAGCAAAGCTAAAAGTACCTAAATGAGAAAAATTTTCTAAGTATCAAGGTGGAAATAATCTCATTTTTGCTCAAGAGAGGTCCGTCTCGTTAGGCGTACAAGTATAAAATTTCTCCCTACTAAAATTATAATTAATGTTTAAAAAATGATTATTTTTTTACACCAAAAATTCGTAAAAAAAATATAAGGAGTAATTGGTGAAAAATCATACCAACGGCAGCAGCGAATTTTTTAAAATTTCAAACAGACATTATTTACGCCTTTTTTTTTTTCGAAATTCAAAATTGCCCTCGTTAGTTTCTTTTTCACCGACTAAAGAACGTTTGGTGAAAATCTGTTGAAAATCGGTTGAAACTGTGGCCGTAAACTGTTCCGAAAACAGCCGGCCGGCACCACAGACAATGTTGAGATCGGTAAAGATCAATACTATCTATAATGCTCCAACCGGAGTTTGATACTGGTTTGAAACTCCTGGAGCATGCGCAGAAGGATTTAGATGTCAACTTTGACGTTAAAATCGTCTGCCCGTCAAATCTGAATTCATCTGACGTCAAATTTGACGTTCAAATCCTTCTGCGCATGCTCCATGAGTTTCAAAGTGCTATAGAGAGCTAAGGGGGTCAAAATGGCCTAATCTCCGATTTTGCAGAAAAAATTCAGGAAGTCGGCTCTATATAAGACTAAAAATGATTAAATTTCAGATCAAAAAGATCAACGGTTTCATGAAAAACGCGATTTTCTCATTTCAGAAATAATTAATATCTCGAGAACTAATGGTCCCACAGAGCACAGATTTTCTGCGGCTTATAGAGCTTCCAAGACCCACCTTTGAGTATTTTTTTAATGATTTCTGTCCTCAATAAATTTTAAATAAATTTTTAATTTAAAATTCAAAAACCTCGACAAAATTGTTCCTGAAGAGGTAACTTTACGAAATCATACAATATGTGTTAAAAACTAGTCTTTTACTTGTCAGAATTTTTTCAAATTTTTCGAGGTGGTAGAACAATATTTTATGAATTTTTTTCTGAATTCTTCGCTGTACAAGGTGAACCATGGGAATTAAAATATTATTTTCAATAGTTTAAAATATATTTTAAAAAAACTTTCCCCTCCGTTATACTTCCCCTCCCTCATACTTCCCCCTTCGTTGTACTTTCGTTCAAATTTCAAAAAATGAACTACTAGGTGTACAAAATGAAACTCAGCCACAGGGTAAATTTGAATTTTGAAGATTTTAGCCGAGTTTCATTTTGCACACCTAGCAGTTCATTTTTTCAAAATTTTGAACATTTTAGGCGTTAAAGTCCATCAAAAGTTGTCCTTCTCCGTGTAAAAAGGTTATTGAAGTATAACCATTAAGAAGGTTAATTTTTAAAGGCTTGTAAATCGTAACCGTTACAGATATTGAAAAAATGCACTAAAAAAATCTGTTGGAAATTCAATTTTCTTTAATTTTTATTCTATTCGTTTTTTGTCTAGGACGCACTGTTTTCAAGATAAATTATTTAAAAAAAAACTATTTTCCGAAAATGGTGCATCCTAAAAAAAAAATAATTAATTTATTAGGTGTACAAAATGAAACTCAGCCACAGGGTAATTTGAATTTTGTAGATTTTCGCGGAGTTTCATTTTGTACACCTAATACTTCCCCCCCTCATACTTCCCCCTCCGTTATACTTCCCCTCCTATATTGTTACTTCTCCTTAAGGAAGTTTTCGTTGGAAGCTCTTCAAACCAGTACTTTGGGACGTTATCGTGGCTATGGGTAACCGTATGATATTATGAAGTATAAGAAATAATCTTGGTTTTGTTTGTTATCCAACGGTTAAATAATTGAAACGAACGTCTAACAGACGTTTTATTCCTGTCATATCTTTCGCTCCATAAGTGTCGCTTTTGTCATAGATAACTTCCGGAGAAAGGAGATTTTTCCCCTTCTCCCTCATATTACAGATGTCATTATGAAATTAACATATCCAATTCCCCATATAGAACCCACGAAAAAGACTCAAATTCCCTTTTGAACCGGTTCCAATCATTTGCCATAACGAATTAACTTTCCCAACCGGTTTATGATGTGCAATAGTTTTTAGGATCTTCAATATGGATTATAGACGGGTTCCCGGAAAAAAACGCTCAAGGACCACAGGATTGCCAACAGTGACATTTTTATTTTTGAGTCTAAAACGACCATTTTCTTATTTGACATTTACACCGGTGAATTATGGCACTGGAAAAGAGCAACTTTTTTTTTTCTTGACCATCTTTTGTAATAATTCAAAGATGATATCGAATACTTTTGTGTAATAAACATGTTTTTGAATGGGGCCTATCGTTTTAAACATTTCGCTTTAGGCCTTTTTTTTATTGAAACGTTTCTTTTTGTCTGTGAAAGTCCAGAAGGTCATCCGAGCGAAAATTTCACGCTTAGGGTCAAAAGAAGAATTTTTTATCAAATTTTAGGCGTTTCTAGATTTATTCCGGCCTAGAGAGCCTTCTTTAAGGGGATATGAGGGTTTAAGTTGGTTGCTTTGTAGCGTTGTGATCAACGGTTTTCGGTTTTTCCCTTCTATCTTGGAAACCGTCGCTCAAAACGAAAAAATGTCTTAATTAAAATTTGTAGCTACGGAAATTTACTACATAAAATATCTTATTGGTTTTTTCCGTCATAGCAATATTTTAGGAGATATGAAGGTTTTAAGTTTTCAGACAGGCTCTGTAGGATTATTAGTTTTAACCTCATAACTCCTTAAATATTGCTCTTTCGCAAATAATGAATAAAGACATTTTTGTAGGAAATCATTGTACCTACAACTTTTACTTAGGACATTTTTTCGTTTTGAGCGACGGTTTTCGAGATAGAAGGGAAAAACCGAAAACCGTTGCTCACAACGAAAAATTTGCAAAGCAATAAACTTAAATACTTCCATATCTCCTAAAGTATTGCTCTGACGGTAAAAACTAATAATAAATTTTATGTAGTAAATTTTAGTACCTACAACTTTTACTTAGGACATTTTTTCGTTTTGAGCGACGGTTTCCGAGATAGAAGGAAAAACCGAAAACCGTTGCTCACAACGAAAAATTTGCAAAGCAATAAACTTAAATACTTCCATATCTCCTAAAGTATTGCTCTGACGGTAAAAACTAATAAGAAATTTTATGTAGTAAATTTTAGTACCTACAACTTTTACTTAGGACATTTTTTCGTTTTGAGCGACGGTTTCCGAGATAGAAGGGAAAAACCGAAAACCGTTGTTAACAACGAAAAATTTGCAAAGCAACTCACTTAAAAACCATCATACCTCCTTAAAAGAAGTTATTTTGATACCCTCCACGTCGGGTTTTTGGGGTCATCCAGACCCCGGAGGGTCAAATCGAATATTGATCATTACCGATCTCAACTTGTGTGTGGTACCGGCCGGCCGTAGCTTCCGGACACTTTACGGCCACAGTTTTCAACCGATTTTCACCAGTTTAGTCAGTGACCAAGAAACTGACGAAGGCGATTTTTGAATTTCGAAAAATTGAGGGCATAAAGCAGATGAGGTTTTTTCTGTCCAGAAACTAAGAAAAACACCCAAAAAACGTAGTAAAAGGAGCAGGGGGCCTATTGAACAAGGAAAACTGGCGGAAATCTAGAAGGAAGTTTTAGGACAAAAAAAGTGAGGAAAAGGGGGAAAAAACCATTTTAAGGCAGACCACAAAATTTTCCTCCAAATCTTTGTAAAAGGATTACGACGTAACTACTCATCGGATTTCCTTATACAGGGTGTCCTGAAACACATGGCAAGCGTCTGGGAGAGCGTTAAAAGTGGTTTTACGAAAAAAAGTTAAATGTAAACCCCCCTTAATTTAAATCAAAGAATTTGATGGTGTAGTTTAAAATCCGCCTGGATATACAGGGTGTCCCAGACACAACCTAACTTCGTTATTTCAAATGAGAACCCCTATTTTTTATTTCAGATTCGTAATCTACGCAAAATTTCAAGTAGATTTGACTATTTTTGAGACCATTTTCGACAAACTTTAAAAATGTCAAAATTTAGCGTTTTTTGCGCTAAAATCCGTTAAAATTGACCTAAGAGACTCGTTAACTTCCTTGAAGAAGTTATTGTGATACCCTCCATGTCGGGTTTTTGGGGAGGGGTCTTCCGGGGTCCGGAGGGTAAAATCGAATATTGATCTTTACCGATCTCAACTTTGTCTGTGGTTCCGGCCGGCCGGCCGTCCGTAGCATTTTTTTCCGGAACACTTTACGGCCACAGTTTTCATCCGATTTTCACCAAATTTTTACACAAATTTCTTTAGCCGTGAAGAAGAATGTAACGAGGGGGATTTTTGAATTTCGAAAAAATGCGGAGATATGTCTGTTTGAAATTTTAAAAAATTCGCTGCGGCCGAACCGTTAATCCGATTTTCACCAAATTTTCACCAATTACTCCTTATTTTTTAAGAATTTTTGGTGCAAAAAAATTGCCACTTTTAATTACTATTTTTATTAGTAGGGAGAAATTTCGTACTTCTACCCTTTACGAGAGGCACATCCCTAGGCCAAAGAGCCCATTATTTCTACCTCGACACTGAAAATTTTTCGAAAAAAAAAAACTTAAAAAATTTTTCGAAAAAAAAAAAATGGAAAAAAAAAAGGAAAACCCGGAAAATTTTTCGAAAAAAAAAAAGGAAAACCCGGAAAAATCTTTCGAAAAAACTTTGAAAATTTTTGAAAAAAAAAAAATTTTTTTTTGGACAAAAAAACTTAGAAAATTTTCGAAAAAAATGTTAAAACTTAGACAATTTTTTGAAAAAAAAAACTTAGAAAATTTTTCAAAAAAAAAAAAAAAAAAAAAACCCGGAAATTTTTCGCAAAAACAAACTTGCAAAATTGTCCTTTATACTTCCCTTCCTACTAAATCCCCTTCCTTTATACTTCCCCCTCCATTATACTTCCCCCTCTGTTATACTTCCTACTCCGTTATACTTTCCCCTCCGTTATACTTCCCCCTCCGTTATACTTCCCCCTCCCATATACTTCCCCCTCCGTTATACTTCCCCTCCCATATACTTCCCACTACGTTTTACGTCCCCTCCGTTATACTTCCCCCTCCTATATAGATACTTCTCTTTAAGGAAGTTTTCGTTGGAAGCTCTTCAAACCAGTACTTTTTTTTTTTAATTCCACTTATTTTTTCCCGAAGAATCCAACTGTCTCAAATTTGAGCATCTTCGCATTCAGCATCACGAGATTTCGTCGCTAATGGCCTTTTTTCAAGTTTAACTCCAAATTCCATACTTCAAAAATGGAAATTAGCGATTTGTTGACGGAATTTTAATTTTTGATGCATAAACACAAAAGACACTGTAGCTCTTTCAAAATTTGTGGTCCGAAAGAAAATTCCTTTCAACAAGTGCTAATTTTCATTTCTGAACTAAAAATTTGGGTTCCAACTTGAAAAAAGGCCATTAGCGACGAAATCTCGTGATGCAGAAAGCGAAGATGCTCAAATTTGAGACAGTTGGATTCTTCGGGAAAAAATAAGTGGAATTAAAAAAAACGAGTCTCTTAGGTCATTTTTAACGGATTTTAGCGCAAAAAACGCTAAAAATTTGACATTTTTTAAAAGTTGTCCAAAATTGTCATATGAGTACTCAAATCTACTTGAAATTTTGCGTAGATTACGAATCTGAAATAAAAAATAGGGGTTCTCATTTGAAATAACGAAGTTAGGTTGTGTCTGGGACACCCTGTACATCCAGGCGGATTTTAAACTACACCATCAAATTCTTTGATTTAAATTAAGGGGGGTTACATTTAACTTTTTTTTTCGTAAAACCACTTTTTAACGCTCTCCAGACGCTTGCCATGTGTTTCCGGACACCCTGTATATTAGGTGTACAAAATGAAACTCAGCCACAGAGTAAATTTGAATTTTGTAGATTTTAGCCGAGTTTCATTTTGTACACCTAGTAGTTCATTTTTTCAAAATTTTGAACATTTTAGGCGTTAAAGTCCATCAAAAGTTGACCTTCTCCGTGTAAGAAGGTTATTGAAGTATAACCATTAAGAAGGTTAATTTTTAAAGGCTTGTAAATCGTAAACCGTTACAGATATTGAAAAAATTTACTAAATAAAACCTGTTGGAAATTTAATTTTCTTTTATTCTTATTCTATTCATTTTTTCTCTAGGACGCACTGTTTTCAAGATAAATTTATTTAAAAAAAAATTATTTTCCGAAAATGGTGCATTCTAGAAAAAAATAATTAAGTACAAATTATAGAAAATTAAATTTCCTACAATTTTTATTTATTAGGTGTACAAAATGAAACTCAGCCACAGGGTAATTTGAATTTTGTAGATTTTAGCCGAGTTTCATTTTGTACACCTAATATTTTTAAAAACCTTTCAATCGCGTAGTAATTGATGTTGCGTGAAGAAAAATTGAGAGTACCTATATCTCGATCAGCTGGATGCATTAGTTTTGATTTTTGTTCTAAACCTCAGGGTGACGATTTTCAAACGTTTTGGGACACCTTTTGGATTATTGTTTATTATTTGTTCATTTCAATTTGCAAAAAGTTTAAAAATATTAAACAAAACGTACAATGGTAGTACAGTACCGGTTTCCATCACAAATGCGTGAACAGCAAAGATGTCTTTCCTCTACCGTACACTAAAATAATAATAATAATAATAATAATAAAAATGCTATCTGAAAACTAGAATTAACTGACCCTTTCACCGTTCCTTTTGCAACCTTCCAACCCTTCAGAAAAAGAAACCGCAGTAACAAAAAAATAAGAACGATGCTCAGTAACTTCATGATTGATTAGAAATAATTCTTTATCTATATAAAATAAGTCAAAAATTTAAATTTCACACTAAAATTGCTAAATTGATACAGTAGGTAGAATACGTTGCAATAAAGAAAAAAATATTATCATTATTTACAAACCAAGGGTATATTAATTAATAGTTTTGTTCCAACGGCAGTTTGGAATTGGTTTGAAACTCCTGAAGCATGCGCAGAGCAATTCGTCCGTCAAATCTGAAGACATCTAACGTCATACTGAATCCTTCTGCGCGTGCTCCAGGAGTTGCAAACCACTTTCAAACTGCCTTTCGAACAAAGCTAATACATTAGGTGTAAAAAATAAAACTCGGCTAAAATCTACAAAATTCAAATTACCCTGTGGCTGAGTTTCATTTTGTACACCTAATAAATAAAAATTGTAGGAAGTTTAATTTTCTATAAATTTTTACTTAATTATTTTTTTCTAGGATGCACCATTTTCGGAAAATAACTTTTTTTTAAAATAAATTTATCTTGAAAACAGTGCGTCCAAGAGAAAAAATGAATAGAATTAAAAGTAAAGAAAATTAAATTTCCAACAGATTTTATTTAGTGCATTTTTTCAATATCAGTAACGGTTTACGATTTACAAGCCTTTAAAAATTAACCTTCTTAATGGTTATACTTCAATAACCTTCTTACACGGTCTACTTTTGATGGACTTTAACGCCTAAAATGTTAAAATTTTGAAAAAATGAACTACTAGGTGTACAAAATGAAACTCGGCTAAAATCTACAAAATTCAAAACCCTGTGGCTGAGTTTCATTTTGTACACCTAATATTTAATAATCTTTTTAAATTTTTAATACCAATTTTTTTTATTGGGGCAATTAATAAATTTTCTGGATGAAATTAAAATATAAAACGGTCTTCACGCTTGATCCCACCGAGTATAAAAACTAATTTTCAAGTAGGTAAGAAAATAAAATAAACCATGAAGCTATTGGATTTTTTAATTGTTTTTATCATTATTGCGGTGGGAACCAATGCGTCAAGAAGGGAGATGTTGTGAGTTTTGGTAGATTCATCAAAATCTACCTGCTTCACTTTTTTTATTTTATTTTTTATTTTATTTTTTATTTTATTTTTTTTTTTTTTTTTTTTTTTTAGTGCCCGTATAACTTTTCGTCGTGCTGTTCAAAAGAATGCAGAAATGGCTTGTGCAAATAGGACCAAAATTTTTATATTTACAGCTGAAGTTATAATTTGTGTTAAAAGATTTTTCATTATAAATAAAAGATTAAATGCTTTAAAAATAAACAAAAAGTAACCCTAATTCATCTGACGTCAAATTTGACGTGCAAATCCTTCTGCGCATGCTCCAAAAGTTTCAAACTGATGTTGGAACAAATCTAATGTAAGTGTTACACCTTTGAATACTTCTATTGTTGAAAGAAAATTTAATTTTTAACATAATTAAAATCTGCATACTGCTGATTGGTAGATTTCATACTGCTAGGCGGAAGATTTTGGATTTTTAAAAAATTATCTTACAATTTTTAATATAAAAGTTCAGTAAGTATTTTCAAATTTCGAACTACCGATAATAGAATGGTTGAAATTAAAAAAAGTACTGGTTTGAAGAGCTTCCAACGAAAACTTCCTTAAAGAGAAGTATCTATATAGGAGGGGGAAGTATAACGGAGGGACGTAAAACGTAGTGGGAAGTATATGGGAGGGGAAGTATAACGGAGGGGGAAGTATAACGGAGGGGGAAGTATAACGGAGGGGGAAGTAAACGGAGGGGAAAGTATAACGGAGTAGGAAGTATAACAGAGGGGGAAGTATAATGGAGGGGGAAGTATAAAGGAAGGGGATTTAGTAGGGAGGGAAAGTATAAGGACATTTTGCAAGTTTGTTTTTGCGAAAAATTTTCCGGTTTTTTTTTTTTTTTTTGAAAAATTTTCTAAGTTCTTTTTTTCAAAAATTTTACTAAGTTTTAACTTTTTTTTTCGAAAAATTTTCTAAGTTTTTTTCGAAAAATTTTCTGGGTTTTTTTTTTCTTTTGTTCTTTTTCTTTTTTATTTTTTTTGAAAAATTTTTAAGTTCTTTTTTTCGAAAAATTTTCTAAGTCTCAAGGTAGAAATAATGGGCTCTTTGGCCTAGGGATGTGCCTCTCGTAAAGGGTAGAAGTACGAAATTTCTCCCTACTAATAAAAATAGTAATTAAAAAGTGGCAATTTTTTTGCACCAAAAATTCTTAAAAATATAAGGAGTAATTGGTGAAAATTTGGTGAAAATCGGATTAACGGTTCGGCCGCAGCGAATTTTTTAAAATTTCAAACAGACATATCTCCGCCATTTTTTCGAAATTCAAAATCGCCCTCGTCATATTCTTCTTCACCGGCTAAAGAAATTTGTGTAAAATTTGGTGAAAATCGGATGAAAACTGTGGCCGTAAAGTGTTCCGGAAAAAAATGCTACGGCCGGCCGGAACCACAGACAAAGTTGAGATCGGTAAAGATCAATATTCGATTTTACCCTCCGGACCCCGGAAGACCCCTCCCCAAAAACCCGACATGGAGGGTATCACAATAACTTCTTTAAGGAAGTTAAAAAGTAAGTGGAGGAACAGCAAAACATTTGACAAATGCCCCTTTTTCGTGCGCTCGCAGATTGTTTACGGTGGGTCCCACAAAAAAACTGTACAAACCAAATTTGTTGGAGATTTGGTAATCTAAATTTTTTAATTTCGTTATACCTTCAAAAAATTGAGCAGGGAATGAGCTAGAGGCCAAAAACTGAAAAAAGTTGACTATAAGAGCTTTGGCCTAATATGCTTTTTTCGTGAGTTTGATTTCTGGAGAAGTGTGAATGCGAGGGGTGTTATCACTATGAAAACTTTCTGAAATATGGAAATTGCTTCTCGGAAAATGAAGTACATAGTTTTTCTGTTTCCTGGAACAGCCAATCCGGCCGAAAGAACGAGCGTACTATCGCAGTTTGAAACTCCTGAAGCATGCGCAGAAGGATTTCCACGTCGTTCAAATCGTTGATTCGTCATATCTGAAGTCTTCTGACGTCCTGCGTAGATCCTTCAGCGCATGCTCCAGGAGTTTCAAATCAGTTTCAAACTGCAGTTGGAACAAAGCTATTATTAATGAGAATGAGATCTACCTCTAGTTCCCCAGTCAAATCATTTTTCAATCGTAGTCATAAATGCGCTAATATATTTAAAATGCAATAAAAAATCCAAAAGCTTCATGATTTTTTTTTTTTTTTTTTTTTTTTTTTTTTTTTTTTTTTTTTTTGCCTATTCTGAAAATTAGTTTTTATACTCGTAGCGATCAAGAGTGCAGACTGTTTTATTTTAATTTCATCCAGAAAATTTATAAATTGCTCTGAAATAAAAGTGGAGAAGATCGGCCCGGTTTGAAACTCCTGGAGCATGCGCAGAAGGATTTGGAAGTCAAAGTTGACGGTGTTCAAATCGTTGGTCCGTCATATCTGAAGTCTTCAGACTGCCATGACGTGCAAATCCATCTGCGCATGCTCCAGGAGTCTCAAACTTGGCGAGGTGAGGATTCCACGTAAGTTTCTGGTCGAAGGTAACTCTTTTTTTTTACTTTTTAAGACTTTATTGCTTTATTTTATAACTTTTTGGAAATTGTAATGAAAAAGGCAATAAATACTAAAATTTTTCACACTTAAGTCTTCCTGGATTGCAAAATCTTGAACAGCACGAGTTGTGAATTTCGCACTAAAAACAACAAAACATTTTGAAGAATCTATAAAAATAACTCACACTAAATCCCAAAAAAAAAAAAAAATAAAATAAAAATAATAATAATAAAAAATATGAATAATTTATAAGATACCTAACTTACATGATATCCCAACTTGACGCAATGGTCCCCACCGCAATAAATGATAAGAACAAATAAAAAATCCAAGAGCTTCATGATTATTTTCTTTCTTTTCTGAAAATTAGTTTCTAATACTCGTTGCGATCAAGCGTGCAGACCGTTTTATAATTAAATATCTTCCAGAAAAATAAATTCCTCTGATATAAAACGGTGAAATAGGCGACCTTCTAGGATTATCAAAAAAAAAAAAAAATTCCCAAATCAAAATAATTTGTTTCTTCTTTTTAAGATTTTTAATTCTTTCTTATACAATTTTTTGAAAATTTTTATGAAAAAAGCATATTTTTCCCTCCTTTATACTTCCTCCTCTGTTATACTTCCCCCTCCGTTTTACGTCCCCTCTTTTATACTTCCCCTTCTATATACTTCCCCCTCCGTTATACTTCCCCCTCCTATTGTTACTTCTCTTTAAGAAGTTTTCGTTGGAAGCTCTTCAAACCAGTACTTCTAAGTGATTTTTTTTTGTGAGAAAATTGACTTAACATTCTCCAAAATAAAAAACGTGGAAGCACTAAAATGTAAATAACCTTGTGCTCAAACTACTTTGAAAACTAATTTTTGCTCTCTATTTAAAAAAAAACTATTCTATGCAAATGTGAACTTTCAACTGTAGCTTTTACTCCCGGATTTTTCGAGTCGGTATTTGGAATCGTTTAGGCCCTTTTACTTTTTACTTTAACCTTCTAAACAACGAGAAAGCATTTTAAATTTGATTAAAAAAATTACGTTTGATATAATAGCAAAAAAAATTACTTTCATTGGATTAGGGCGAAAGGCCATTTATAATTAAAAGAAAGGTAAAGAAAGTACGTTACGTCATAGACGGACAATAGTTTTGTACGGTCAAAAATTTTAAAACAAAAATCACTTACTTAGCTATTTTTGGGAATTTCTCTCGTTTTTTCAGCGTTAGGAAAATTACAATTCAGGCTCAATAAATAAAATGGTTCTCCGCTTTAAAAAGAGCTTTCGAACAAAAGATTTGACAAAATCGATTCATAATTGAGGAAGGTTAGGAGTTGAGGAAGTTTCGCTTAAGAAATAAGAAGATATTAGCTTTGTTCCAACCGCAGATTGAAACTCCTGAAGCATGCGCAGAAGAACGTCAGATTTGACGTCAGACGACTTCAGATTTGACGTACTAATCGTTTTGCACATGCTCCAGGAGTTTCAAACTGTGGTACAAAGCTATTAGGTGTACAAAATGAAACTCAGCCACAGGGTAAATTTGAATTTTGTAGATTTTATCCGAGTTTCATTTAGTACACCTAGTAGTTCATTTTTTCAAAATTTTGAACATTTTAGGCGTTAAAGTCCATCAAAAGTTGACCTTCTCCGTGCAAGAAGGTTATTGAAGTATAACCGTTAAGAAGGTTAATTTTAAAGGCTTGTAAATCGTAAACCGTTACAGATATTGAAAAAATGCATTAAATAAAATCAGTTGGAAATTCAATTCTCTTTAATTTTTACTCTATTCATTTTTTCTCTAGGACGCACTGTTTTCAAGATAAATTTATTTAAAAAAATTATTTTCCGAAAATGGTGCATCCTAGAAAAAAATAATTAAGTACAAATTTATAGAGAATTAAATTTCCTACAATTTTTATTTATTAGGTGTACAAATGAAACTCAGCCACAGGGTAAATTTGAATTTTGTAGATTTTAGCCGAGTTTCATTTTGTACACCTAATATATGTGTATATTTTCACAGTTCGTAAGACATACAAAAGAAACAAACGTTAAAAAAAAATGGGCGAGGGTCGTACAAAGGTCGAAAAGAAGGCGCCGTTAAATCTCTGAAAGCGTGAGTGAACTAGCGGTCCATGACGTAACTCGGTCTACGAGTCAACCTCCGTTTACATGTAGAACCGCCCAACACGTAATACGAACAGTTCCACTTTCTTCGCCTTTTTTCCCCACTTTTGTCTTAATTGATTCAAGGTTACGAATAATTTAAAAATAAATAAAAACCCGTTTTTAATAAGCATTGCATATGTGGGACTTAGGTGTGCAAGAAAAATAAAACTTGTGCCTATCATTTCTTGTGAAGAGAAAAAAGGACTTGTTTGAAGAGCTTGAATAATTTTTTTAAATAGATTTATCTTGAAAACAGTGCGTCCTAGAGAAAAAATGAATAGAATAAAAATTAAAGAGAATTGAATTTCCAACAGATTTTATTTAGTGCATTTTTTCAATATCTGTAACGGTTTACGATTTACAAGCCTTTAAAAATTAACCTTCTTAATGGTTATACTTCAATAACCTTCGTACACGGAGAAGGTCAACTTTTGATGGACTAACGCCTAAAATATTCAAAATTTTGAAAAATGAACTACTCGGTGTACAAAATGAAACTCGGCTAAAATCTACAAAATTCAAATTTACCCTGTGGCTGAGTTTCATTTTCTACACCTATATATATACTTTAGACGGAAGGGAAGTTCAAGGAGGGGTAAGTATAATGGAAGGGAAGTTTTCGGATGGAGGAAGTATAAAGGAGGGAACTGCAAAAGGAGGGGAAGTATAATTTCCAGCAATTAGACAAATTTTTGTATTAATTGTTTTTCAAGAATTTTCCAAGTTTTTTTTTCCCCCGAAAAATTTTCCAAGTAATTTTGGTAATGGGATTTAATTTCAAAATTTCTCAGGTTGATCATATTAGGCTATGATAGTATTGGCTTTGTTCCAACCGCTTAAACTGGTTTGAAGCTTCTGGAGCGTGCGCAGAAGATTTGCACTTCTTATTTGACTACAGATGACTTGAAATTTGACGGACAAACGGTTTGAACGACGTCAAAGTTGACGTATTGGGTATAGAAAATGAAACTCAGCCACAGGGTAAATTTGAATTTTGTAGATTTTAGCCGAGTTTCATTTTGTACACCTAGTAGTTTATTTTTTCAAAATTTTAAACCTTTTAGGCGTTAAAGTCCATCAAAGTTGACCATCTTCGTGTAAGAAGGTTATTGAAGTATAACCATTAAGAAGGTTAATTTTTAAAGGCTTGTAAATCGTAAACCGTTACAGATATTGAAAAAATGCACTAAATAAAATCAGTTGGAAATTCAATTCTCTTTAATTTTTATTCTATTCATTTTTCTCTAGGACGCACTGTTTCAAGATAAATTTATTTTTAAAAAAATTATTTTCCGAAAATGGTGCATCCTAGAAAAAAATAATTAAGTACAAATTTATAGAGAATTAAATTTCCTTTATTTATTAGGTGTACAAAATGAAACTCGGCTAAAATCTGCAAAATTCAAATTTACCCTGTGGCTGAGTTATAATACAAATCCTTCTGCGCATATTCCAGGAGTTTCGAACTAGTTTCAGCGGTTGGAACAAAGCTCATCGATCAACAAAAAGTTGCCTCCTATCTCACTTTTTCCCATTCAAAAATTTATCCGTAATATTTTAATTTAAAAACCGCTTGAACAATGGATCATTGAAGTTTTTAAAGATAGGCCTCTCGTTTTCGAACCAATAATTCCATAAAGTTTCCATTGTGACAGAACCGTTTTTTCTCTCTCTAATTTGAATTCTTCTGCATCTTTTTAAAAGCGCTTAATATTGAAATGGACCAATTACATGAGTGACGCAAAGGCCGAAAAGGAAATTACACAATTTTTCATCCACGTTTTTCGATCCAGGTGGCCGTGAAAAAAACAAAAATTTAAAATTAGGTCAATTTTTTTTTTCGTGGTAAGGTCAGTGACGTCTTATATAAACATTCGTGATTATTTAATAAATTTTAAAAAAGATACTCTTATAACTGGAGTCGCCATTCAAAAAAAAAGAATAATGAACATTTTTAAGATTGATGAGCGAGCGTCTTAAAGCCGGTTTTCCGTACATGGTCAACGCCAAAGCTTGGGTAATTTTGATGTTTTGAAAGAACCAAAAAGTATTTTGATTTTTTTTAAATTCAAGTGCTATTACGCAAAAAAAGTAGCGTCAAATCTTTCCCAAAAGACTTATTTTTTTCGTAGAAAAAGGAGGAGAAAAATAAATCCTCAAAAATATCATTTTTTGTGCGCTTAAAAGCAAACTTAAGAAGGTTTGCAACTCCTGGAGCATGCGCAGAAGGATTTGGACGTCAAATTAGACGTTCAAATCGTTTATCCGTCAAATCTGAAGTCACCTGACGTCAAATTAGACGTCCAAATCCTTCTGCGCATGCTCCAGGAGTTTCAAACGAGTTTCAAACGTTAGAAAAAAGCTAATAAAGTTTCATGTGCTATCCGAGAAGTAAGAGGACTGAATAAGACGAAAAAATAACATTTTTTTGGATTTTTGTGCTTAAAATTTCGTCAGAAAGAAAAACTTAAGAAAGGTTTGAAACTCCTGGAGCATGCGCAGAAGGATTTGTACGTCAAATTAGACGTTCAAATCGTTTATCCGTCAAATCTGAAGTCACCTGACGTCAATTAGACGTCCTACTCCTTCTGCGCATGCACCAGAAGTTTCAAACCTGTTTCATACGTTGGAAAAAAGCGAATAAGTGTCATGTGCTAGAGAAGTAAGAGGACTAATAAGACGAATTAGATGCCTTTCTATGGACATGAAGGTGGGCAGGCGTGACTCGAGGGTTCGACAAAACGACGCCCGAATTCAATGACGAAGAAATTTCAGTATAAAAACGCGGAAAACACGATTTTCCTGTCGTTTATGATGTAACCCTTTTATCACTCACTAGATCACCTAATTTGATTTTTTTTTCTGCGTACTGCGTACAAGTATAACTTCGATTTTATCGGCAAAACGTCTTTTTAAAAAAAATTTCTTACCGTTATTGATGGCGCTTTCTATTCTTCGAATATAGAAAAATTCCAAATTTCGGCGACTTTAAACTTTTTAGAACGAAAATTGTCCGAAACGTAATATGAGTTGAACTGTAAACACATGCGTGGAGATTCGAACGTTGGAGACGGCCGGAGAGGTGGACTTAAGACAAAAAATCCCGAGCTGTGCGAAAGTGAGTCTGATCTAAGAAGTCGAAACCTACGCCCAGAAAAGGCCCTCCTTTGCCGATCCAGAATCTCCCCACCTACGGCCAAGATCTTTCAAACTTTTTTTCCCCCTTTGCCTTCTTTACTTTTATTTTCAATGGGGACGTTTATAAGTCCACTTTCGTTCTCTTCCTCGAGTGCTATGATATCCTTTGAGCAGAAGAGCACTTCAAAATCGGCCATAAAATTCAGGTCAATGACGTCAGAAGTGATACTTTTTTTTACGAAGGAGTGATTTAGATCGGATCAGTAAACTGCTACTTTTTCATTCAGGATGCAACTTGGGAAAGAACTACTTTTCAGACATTTCGCTCATCCTCACTCAGTCTTACAGATTCTTCATCCACTAAACCAACTTTTTGCTGAAATTTGGGTAGTTTTTCCGGTCTTTTCTCCTTTCAACCGAATTTTCAAGATTTTCCAGCAGTTTTTTTAAAATTTTTAACTTCCATAAAGAAGTTATTGTGATACCCTCCACGTCGAGTTCTTGTGAAGGGTCTTCCACCCGTAGGGTGAATTCGAATATGGATCTATACCAATCTCAACTCTGTCTGTGGTGCCGGCCGGCCGTAACATTTTATACGGCACTTTACGGCCGCAGTTTTCAACCGATTTCACCAGATTTTCAACAAATTTTCTTTAGTCGGTCAACAAGTAATGAGGGCGATTTTTGAATTTCGAAAAAATGCCTGAGATATGCTCTGTTTGAAATTTTAAAAAAATCGCTGCGGCCGAACCTTTGGTCCGATTTTCACCAGATTTTCACCAATTACTCCCTATATTTTTTACGAATTTTTGGTGTAAAAAAATTATTTTTTTTGCCAAAAATCCCATTTTATTGATACTTAGAAACATTTTCCCCCTCCGTTATACTTCCCCTCCTTTATACTCGGAAAATTAAAAAAAAAACTCGGAAAATTTTTCGAAAAACAAACTTGCAAAATTTTTCGAAAAAAAAAACTTCCTCCTCCGTTGTACTTCCCCTCTGTTATACTTCCCCTGACTTATACTACCCCTGACTTATACTCCCCCCTCTGTTATATTTCCCCTCTGTTATATTTCCCCTCTGTTATACTTCCCCTGACTTATACTCCCCTCTACTCCCATATACTTCCCCCTCCCTTGTAACTCCCTTCCTTTATACTTCCCCCTCCCTTATATTTTCCACACCGGTAAACTTCCCTCTATTAGGCTTCCCCCTCCGTGATACTTCTCCTCCGTTATACTTCCCCTGACTTATACTACCCCTGACTTATACTCCCCCCTCTGTTATATTTCCCCTCTGTTATACTTCCCCTGACTTATCTCCCCCTCTACTCCCATATACTTCCCCCTCCCTTGTAACTCCCCTCCTTTATACTTCCCCCTCCCTTATATTTTCCACACCGGTAAACTTCCCTCTATTAGGCTTCCCCCTCCGTGATACTTCTCCTCCGTTATACTTCCAAAAAAGTATAATTTATACTTTTACGCTATACTTGTACCCATTACGATAGGCACATCCGTAGGCCAAAGAGCCCGTTATTTCTACCTTGACACTTAGAAAAATTTTCCAAAAAATAAAACCTGAAAATTTTTCAAAAAAAAATTTGGAAAATTTTTTGACAAAAAAAAACTCGGAAAATTAAAAAAAAAACTCGGAAAATTTTTCGGAAAAAAAACTTCCTCCTCCTTTGTACTTCCCCTCTGTTATATTTGTCCCCCTAACTTATACTCCCCCCTCTGTTATATTTCCCCTCTGTTATATGGTACTTCCCCTGACTTATACTCCCACTCTACTCCATATACTTCCCCCTCCCTTGTAACTCCCTTCCTTTATACTTCCCCTCCCTTATATTTTCCACACCGTAAACTTCCCTCTATTAGGCTTCCCCCTCCGTGATACTTCTCCTCCGTTACTTCCAAAAAGTATAATTTTATACTTTTACGCTATACTTCTAACCCATTACGATAGGCACATCCCTAGGCCAAGAGCCCATTATTATTACCTCGACACTTAGAAAATTTTTTCGAAAAAAAGAACTTAAAAATTTTTCAAAAAAATAAAAAAGAAAAAAAGAAAAAGAAGAAAAAACCCGGAAAATTTTTCGAAAAAAAAAATTTTTTTTTTTTTTACAAAAAAACTTAGAAATTTTTCGAAAAAAGAACTTAAAAATTTTTCAAAAAAAATAAAAAAAAAAAAAAAGGAAAACCCGGAAAATTTTTCGAAAAAAACTTTGAAAATTTTTTGAAAAAAAAAAATTTTTTTTTTCGGACAAAAAAAAACTTAGAACATTTTTCAAAAAAAAAAGAACTTAGAAAATTTTTCGAAAAAAGAACTTAAAAATTTTTCGAAAAAAAAAAGGAAAACCCGGAAAATTTTTCGAAAAAAACTTTGAAAATTTTTTGAAAAAAAAAATTTTTTTTTCGGACAAAAAAACTTAGAAAACCTTTCGAAAAAAAAAAAAAAAAGCCCGAAAAATTTTTCGAAAAAACTAACTTGGAAAATTCTCCTTTATACTTTCCCTCCCTACTACATCCCCTTCCTTTATACTTTCGTTCCCTTATACTTTCCCCTCCGTTTATACTTCCCCTCCGTTATACTTCCCCTCCCACATACTTCCCACTCCGTTATACTTCTCCTCCCATATACTTCCCCCTCCTTTATAGATACTTCTCTTTAAGGAAGTTCCCGTCGGGCCAGCTCCAGACTAGTACTTTAAGACCCAATCATTCTGAATCTTTACGTTGAAAATCGATTTTTCATCGAAATCAGAAAACTATGTTATCCTTTTTTTGAAAAAATGGAGGAAATCCCGCATGACTAAACTAGGAAGATGAGAAAAAAAAAACCTTGATGACATAAAAGCAAGAAATCGTAATATGGGGATTATTTTCATTATAAATTCCATGGTCTTGGAACGCTTTTAGCAGAAGATTCCATTAATATTGAGTCACATTTTGTTGAGCTTTCTCTGTTTTAAATTTTTTGGTCTGCATAATTTTTTTTTAAAAAAGATAAAGCAAGGCCGTTTATAAATATCAAACAGTGAAAGCGATATTTGCTTATTGTAATAATTGTCGTTCCAGATGGTTTATGCAAAAAAGACTTTTTGGAATTCCCATTATTGAAATGAGAGCTCGTGGGACGTGAATTCGACAGGATGAAATTCCTCTAAATTATCTAAACATTATTGCGTGACGGGTTTTCTTCCCTATCCTCAAGGTGGGTGATGTTCTTCTTGAGGGTATCTCGTCGACCTTCAACATTCTTACAAGGCGAAAAGATCCGATTGAACGTCTCCAAAAACGTTAATAACAGTCATAAACGAAAAAAATTACTTTTTTGCCCAGGAAGATTTTTAAATTAGAAATTACCTTTTCGAAGATTTTTCAAAGGTGTACAAAATGAACTCGGCTAAAATCTACAAATTCAAATTTACGCTGTGGCTCAGTTTCATTTTGTACACCTAATAAATAAAATTGTAGGAAATTTAATTTTCTATAAATTTGTACTTAATTATTTTTTTTCTAGGATGCACCATTTTCGGAAAATAATTTTTTTTTAAATAAATTTATCTTGAAAACAGTGCGTCCTAGAGAAAAAATAAACATTATAAAATTAAAGAGAATAAAATTTCCAACAGATTTTGTTTAGTTCATTTTTTTCAATATCTGTAACGGTTTACGATTTACAAGCCTTTAAAAATTAACCTTCTTAATGGTTATACCTCAATACCTTCTTACACGGAGAAGGTCAACTTTTGATGGACTTTAACGCCTAAAATGTTAAAATTTTGAAAAATGAACTACTAGGTGTACAAACTGAAACTCGGCTAAAATCTACAAAATTCAAATTTACCCTGTGGCTGATTTCATTTTGTACACCTAATATAACGGAGGGGAAGTATAACGGGGGGGGGGGGGAGTATATGGACTGGAAGTATAACGGAGGGGGAAGTATTAAGGATGGAAAATATAACGTCGGGGAAGTTTTTTTTGTTTGCTTAAAATGCTACGGCCGACGGCCGGCCAAAACCACAGACAAAGTTGAGATCGGCAAAGATTCGATTTGACCCTCCGGGAGACCCTTCCCCAAAACCCCGACATGGAGGGTATCACAATAACTTCTTTAAGGAAGTTAAAATCTAGTAATATCGAAGAATACTCGAAAAAAAAATCAATTCAATGTTTTTTTCGGCGACTAAAAAAATCTCCAAGGACAATTAGTGGTCAAATTTAACAATTTTTATCAAAGTTTCCTAATATTATTTTTAAAAAATACTGGTTCAACCTAGATTCATAGATTGGAAAGACATATTGGTTAATTAAGCTTAATCAAAGCATTTTTTTTTTCAAACTAATTTACATTTTTTCTGCCTAGAATAATATAGGTAGGTGTAAAACCTTGTTTTTTAAAATGATACCTTTTATTTTTTTATATAATTTTTTTAACCTTTTATAATATTTGGTGTACAAAATGAAACTCAGCCACGTGGTTTTGAATTTTGTAGATTTTAGCCGAGTTTCATTTTGTACACCTAGTAGTTCATTTTTTCAAAATTTTAAACATTTTAGGCGATAAAGACTAAAGTCCATCAAAAGTTGACCTTCTCCGTGTAAGAAGGTTATTGAAGTATACCATTAAGAAGGTTAATTTTTAAAGGCTTGTAAATCGTAAACCGTTACAGATATTGAAAAAATGCACTAAACAAAATCTGTTGGAAATTTAATTCTCTTTAATTTTTATTCTATTCATTTTTTCTCTAGGACGCACTGTTTTCAAGATAAATTTATTTTAAAAAAAATTATTTTCCGAAAATGGTGCATCCTAGAAAAAATAATTAAGTACAAATTTATAAAGAATTAATTTCCTACAATTTTTATTTATTAGGTGTACAAAATGAAACTCAGCCACAGGGTAAATTTGAATTTTGTACATTTTAGCCGAGTTACATTTTGTACACCTAATATAATTTTAAAAGGATATTGGTTATTTAAGCTTAAGTCGACAAATTTTTTTTTCTACCTAAAACACCTTTTATATGCCATAATCTAAATGTAGTCGTATGTTTTAGATTTTTTTTCTTTTTGGATCTACCGTAAAATAAAAGAATCATAATCAAAACAGAAAGTGGGGAAAGTCCGGCCCCCAAGGGTTAACTGACCTATGAAATATGACATACGTTACGTCATATCGTTCGGACAATGTGAAAGAATAATTAACAGCTTTGTTCCAACCGCAGTTGAATCTGTTTTGAAACTTCTGGAGCATGCGTAGTTTGCACGTCTTATTTGACGTCAGATAACTTCAGATTTGACCAACAGGTGAATTTTTTTTGCGGATTTTGGCGCGAAAACTTTTTTTTGGTGGGGGGGGGGGGGGGGGCCAAATATCATGAAAATCTAGAGTTTTAATTTAAAAATCGACAAAATCTTTGTCAGTTTCACACCTTATTGTGTAAACGAACAAAATTCTGCTATTAATTAAAAGAACGTTAATGGACAATTAGTTTAAATAATTAAATGAAATGTGTGTTTAGTTACGCAATTTAATCCGGTCAGCAAATTATTCACCTAAAACGCTTATTAAAAAAATTCTTTAAACAAAAAAACTCCTTACCCTAGATTTACTTTCATTCCTTTTAAACTCGTATTTTTTTTAAAAAAAAAAGGGAAAAGGGTGACTTTTTAAAATGAATCACTTCCGAAAAATTTTGCTCTCAAAATGGACGGAAATCGATAATTATATTTCAAGAAAAATAACGCAATCAGAATAAGAGATTATGTAAGAGTGAAATTTCAACTTGAAGACAGTTTATGGGCTCAAAAAGTCCGTCCTTGGCCCACATTTTTAGTGTATCATCAGAATTTTTTGAATTAAAGAAACAAAAACTAATAGCTTTGTTCCAACCGCAGTTAGGAATTCCTGGAGTATGCTCAGAAAGATTTGGAAGTCAAATTTGACGTCGTTGACCTAAGAGGCTCATTTTTTTCAATTTCACTTCAAGAAAACCCGGAAATTAAAAAAAAAAAAAACTCGGAAAATTTTTCAAAACAAAAAACTTCCAAACTCCCTTATATTAGGTGTACAAAATGAAACTCAGACACAGGGTAAATATTTTGAATTGTGTAGATTTTAGCCGAGTTTCATTATGTACACCTAGTAGTTCATTTTTTCAAAATTTTAAATTTTTAGGCGTTAAAGTCCATCAAAAGTTGACCTTCTTTGTGTAAGAAGGTTATTGAAGTATAACCATTAAGAGGTTAATTTTTAAAGACTTGTAAATCGTAAACCGATGCAGATATTTAAAAAATGGACTAAATAAAATCTGTTGAAAATTTAATTCTCTTTAATTTTTATTCTATTCATTTTTCTCTAGGACGCACTGTTTCAAGATAAATTTATTTTTTTTAAAACTATTTTCCGATAATGGTGCATTCTAGAAAAAAATAATTAAGTACAAATTTATAGAGAATTAAATTTCCTACAATTTTTATTTATTAGGTGTACGAAATGAAACTCAGCCATAGGTAAATTTGAATTTGAAGATTTTAGCCGAGTTTCATTTTGTACACCTAATACTTTACCCTGCTTTATTCTTCCCCTCTCTTATACTTCCCCTCCGTTATACTTCCCTCTTCGTTATACTTCCCCCTCTGTTATACTTCTCTCATCTACTTCCCCCTCCGTTTTACGTCCCCTCCGTTATACTTCTCCCTCCTAAATTGTTACTTCTCTTTAAAGAAGTTTTCGTTGGAAGCCCTTCAAACCAGCACTTTTCATAAAACCACTTTTTAACACCCTCCAAGACGTGCCGGACACCCGGTATTGCCGGGAATCATGGCGTTTTATTATAACTAATTAAATCGCCTGAAATGCACTTTTAAAATCCATTGAGAGAATTGCAAAAGTTAAATTTCATAATAGAATCACACAATGATCAAAGGGGTCCAATTAAGAAGATTAATAGAACCAGATTGCTTAATCTCCAGTGGGAAAAATAGTTCAAAAGAAAATTTATTTTTTATTTATACAACGTTTAGTAGGTTGGATTTTTTACAGCTTTTATTTTTACGACTTCCCACGTGACTCATCCGAACTATTGCGAAATTCAGGATTCTGCATTTATTAAGTCGGGGTGTGGACTCAATTTAGACAATCGAGAAGAACGTTTTAAAATTTTAAACGCTCTTTTCGATTTGACGAATTATTACGTCAATTGGATTACAAATGAGAAATTCCCCTCGACTTGACCCAAAAACGGTTGAAAACCCGGTTCACGTTTGATACGATTTGTGACTTTTTTCCCCCCACGTTCGATAAAGTTAAAGGTTTCTTTTCCCTTGTTTTGTATAATGAATTAGGAATGTGAGACCTACAACTTGTGGAATAAAACACTTCAGACGTGTACCATGTGTTTCCGGACACCCGGTATACTAAGGAAAACTCCTAAAAATCGTCATTTTCTCTGAGCCCCCAAAATCGAGAAAAAGTACTAGTCTGGAGCTGGCCCCGACGGGAACTTCCTTAAAGAGAGTATCTATATAGGAGGGGGAAGTATATGGAGGAGAGTATAACGGAGAGGGAAGTATGTGGAGAGGAAGTATAACGGAGGGGGAAGTATAACGGAGTAGGAAGTATAATATGGGAGGGGAAGTATAACGGAGGGGGAAGTATAACGGAGGGAAAGTATAAGGAAGGGAAAGTATAACAGAGGGTGAAGTATAATGGAGGGGATTTAGTAGGGAGGGAAAGTATAAAGGACAATTTTGCAAGTTTGTTTTGCGAAAAATTTTCCGGTTTTTTTTTTTTTTTTTTTTTTTTTGAAAAATTTTCTAAGTTCTTTTTTTCAAAAATTTTCTAAGTTTTAACTTTTTTTTCGAAAAATTTCTAAGTTTTTTGTCCAAAAAAAAACTTTTTTTTCAAAAAATTTTCTAAGTTTTTTTCGAAAAATTTTCCGGGTTTTCCTTTTTTTTTTCGAAAATTTTCCGGGTTTTCCTTTTTTTTTTTTTTTTTTTTTTCGAAACATTTTTTAAGTTCTTTTTTCGAAAAATTTTCTAAGTTTTTTTGTAAAAAAAAAATTTTTTTTCGAAAAATTTTCCGGGTTTTTCTTTCTTTTTTTTTCTTCTTTTTTTTTCGAAAAATTTTCTAAGTCTCAAGGTAGAAATAATGGCTCTTTGGCCTAGGGATGAGCCTCTCGTAAGGGGTAGAAGTACGAAATTCTCCCTACTAATAAAATAGTAATTAAAAAGTGGCAATTTTTTTGCACCAAAATTCTTAAAAAATATAAGGAGTAATTGGTGAAAATTTGGTGTAAATCGGATTAACGGTTCGGCCGCAGCGAATTTTTAAAATTTCAAACAGACATATCTCCGCCATTTTTTCGAAATTCAAAAATCGCCCTCGTCATATTCTTCTTCACCGGCTAAAGAAATTTGTGTAAAAATTTGGTGAAAACGGATGAAAACTGTGGCCGTAAAGTGTTCCGGAAAAAAATGCTACGGCCGGCCGGAACCACAGACAAAGTTGAGATCGGTAAAGATCAATATTCGATTTGACCCTCCGGACCCCGGAAGACCCTCCCCAAAAACCCGACATGGAGGGTATCAAATAACTTCTTTAAGGAAGTTAAAAAAGCGTCCCTGAATCCGACAAAAATGGGTTTTAAGTCGAATAATTGGCGCCTGTAAAAGTACTTGAAGAGCTTCCAAAGAAAACTTCCATAAAGAGAGTAACAATAGGAGGGAAAGTGTATGGGACGGGTAAGTATATAGGAGGGGGAAGTATAACGGATGGGACGTAAAACGGGGGGTAGTATAAGGGAACGAAAGTATAACGAAGGGAGGGAAAGTATAAAAGGGGAAGAATAAGGAAGGGGAAGTTTTTTTTTTTTTTTTAATTGTCCTAATTTTTTTTCCGAAAAATCCGGATTTTTTTAACAAATTTTCCGCGTTTTTTTTTCTTTGAAAAATTTTTAGAAGTTTCTTTAAAGTTCTTTTTTTCGGAAATTTTTATAAGTGTCAAGGTAGAAATAATGGGCTCTTTGGCTAGGGATGTGCCTCTCGTAATGGGTAGAAGTACGAAATTTCTCCCTACTAAAAAAAAAAATAATTATAAAGTGGCAATTTTTTCTCCAAAAATTTTTAAAAAATATAAGGAGTAAATGGTCAAATATGGTGAAAATCGGATAACGGTTCGGCCGCAGCAAATTTTTTTAAATTTCAAACAGACATATCTCCGCCATTTTTTCGGAATTCAAAAATCGCCCTCGTTCATTCTCCTTCTCCGACTAAGAAGATTTTGTGAAAATTTGGTGAAATCGGATGAAAATTGTGGCCGTAAAGTGTTCCGGAAAAAAAATGCTACAGACGGACGGACGGCCGGCACCACTGACAAAGTTGGACCGGTGTAGATCCATATTCGAATTACCTCCGGGGTCGAAAGACCCCTCCCCAAAAACCCGACGGGTATCACAATAACTTCTATAAGGATGTTAAAAAAATTCTCTCTGAGAGGAAAATAGATTTCGCTGTCTTCGTTGATGGTCAAGTTGAAAAAAAATTTTTGCGTTAAAAAAAGAGTTGAAAGTAATTTTTTTTTGAGATTCGAAATAGTTTTCAAAATGGCCGTCAAGTATCATTGAAACCGCAAATTTTCTATTTAATTAAGACGTAAATTTCGATTTCGGCACGTGAAAATTGTCCTTGTCACTCTTTTTTAGATTAAAATGAGAAATTTTGTAATTAAAAACATCCTAATCAAACATGAGAGATTTAAAATGTTAAGGTCTCTAGTATTCCATCAGCGGGGTTTAAAAAATCCACTTAGGTGACAACAGACAACCTATTAAGTAGAAAAAAAAGTTCAAATTCCGTTTGATTGAAAAAAATGCGATGTTAAATCTTCGGATTTATGTAGGTTTGTCTGGTCACGATTGAAGGTTGGGGCAAGGTCGATAAGATGCGTCAGTTTCACTTTTTTTTTCCACACTCAATAATAAACATTTCACCATAAATCGGCAGATGGCAGTATCAGTGAAAATGGGGTCGTTTATGTCATAGTTATGTCCGGTCTACGTTTTCTCCGCTTCCGGTCAAGGACGTCACAAAAAAAAATCTCATTCAAACAAAAAGTAGTTGAAGAGCTTCCAACGAAAACTTCCTTAACCATTCAATACGGAGAGCGAGTAAAGGCGCTCTTCGAACCTTACCCATGACTGAGAGCGCTTTTAAGCGCTCCCTCTACCCTTCGCCAGTGACTGACCGCGCTAAAACTCGCTCTTCTCCTGAACTTTCTAAAGCATTCTCTCGCTCCAGTCGTTCACGAAAGTTATTTTAACCGATTCTCCGTGATACAATAGAGTCCAAAAGATAACCCATTCGCCGTTTTACCTCAGATTTTTGAATGACTGAGAGCGCTTTTAAGCGCTCTATTTAATTCATCTATAATAAGCGAATAAGACTAATTAGAATATTAAAACTATTTTTTTAGGCTACTATAAATAATATGAAAGTAAACTAATTTTCTGAAAAACCAATTTCAGTCACCGGGAAAGAATTCAAAATATCACTCAGTCATAGCCCAGAGCCCGCCAATACGGCTCCGTATTGAATGGGTTAACGGTACGAAGGGCGAACTCCACATCCTAGTCCACAACCCCCACTCCTTTTCCCATTCCAGGACATGACTTTTCTGTTGAGTTCGCCCGTAACATAAGGAGGGGTAACCCATTCAATACGGAGAGCGAGTAAAGGCGCTCTTCGAACCTTACCCAGTGACCGAGAGCGCTTTTAAGCGCTCCCTCTACCCTTCGCCAATCGCCAGTCACTGACCGCGCCAAAACTCGCTCTTCTCCTGTACTTTTCTAAAGGCATTCTCATGCTCCAGTCGTTCACGAAAATTATTTTACCGATTCTCCGTGATACAATAGAGTCCAATAAGATAACCCCATTCGCCGTTTTTACCTCAGATTTTTGAATGACTGAGAGCGCTTTTAAGCGCTCTATTTAATTCGTCTATAATAAGCGAAGTAGACTAATTAGAATATTAAACTTTTTTTTAGGCTACTATAATATTATGGGTTAACCCATTCAATACGGAGAGCGAGTAAAGGCGCTCTTCGAACCATGCCCAATGACTGAGAGCGCTTTTAAGCGCTCCCTCTACCCTTCGCCAATCGCCAGTCACTGACCGCGCTAAAACTCGCTCTTCTCCTGTACTTTTCTAAAGGCATTCTCGCTCCAGTCGTTCACGAAAGTTATTTTACCGATTCTCCGTGATACAATAGAGTCCAATAAAGATAACCCCATTCGCCGTTTTTACTTCCGATTTTTTGAGCGCTTTTAAGCGCTCTCAGTCATTGGTAATAGATTCTTGCTGGATTGCATAACTAATCTAGCGTTCCGCCCCGCCGATCGTCATTTCTTTTCCGATATTCCATTGGCTTTTCTCGTTGAAACCTTTTATAAAATCATTATAAATTATTATTTGAAAAAGGAAACAAAACCGATATTTATATGAGGCGCTCCGGGTACGAAGGGCGAACTCAACATCGGACATTTTTTTTTTTTTTTTTTTTTTTTTTTTTTTTTTTTTTTTTTTTCATTTTCAGACTCTAGACCTCTTGGTGAATACACTCATATAATTTTAACTTCCTCAAGAAGTTACTGTGATACCCTCCGACCCCCTGTTACTAGAAAAGGGTCTTCCAGACCCCGTAGGATAAATCTGATAAGTGATCTTTGCCGATCCTGACTTTGTCTGTGTGCCGGCCGTCCGTCGCCACTTATTCCGGAACACTTCACGGCCGCAATTTTCATCCGATCTTCACCAAATTTATACACAAGCTTCCTTTCACAGAAATCTTGAAAATGACGAGAGCTTTTTTCGAAATTTTTCAAAATGGCGGAGATATGACTGTTCAAAGATTTAAAATGAGCGCTGTGGGCGTACCGTTGGTCCGATCTTCACCAAATTTCACTAAACATTCCTTGAATTATTTAAAAATTTTCCATGTTTTTAAAATTTTAATTTTCCAAAATTTTTTTACTTAATAATTTTTCTAGGCAGAAATGTGAGTCACTTCGCCGGCTCGAGGGCGGCCTCTCTTTGGCTAACCGTGAATTTCTACCTGATATAAAATTTTCAAAATAATTTTTTTTTTTTTTTATTATGCATAAATGTTTTACTATGCACAGATTGTATGTTAAAATTGGGTTTTACTAATTGAATTAAATTTGAATGAAAATGTACTATTGAAATTTGCTTCCCCCCCTACGACATTCTCTACCTGTGTTCTCCTACTTAATACTTCCTCCTCCTGTATCCTTGAGGAAGTTATCGTTGGAAGCTCTTCAACCGGAACTTTATGTTGAGTTCGCCCTTTTTCCCCTTTAAATAAGTAAAATAGAAGTGGTTAATTGCGAAAGCAAAGGCCAAAAAAAAAAAAAAAAAAAAAAAAAAAAAAAAAAAAAAAAAAAAAAAAAAACCGAAATGCGGCAAAGCTCTAACTACGATATCCGAGCGGGTACGAAGGGCGAACTCCACATCCTAGTCCACAACCCCCACTCCTTTTCCCATTCCAAACTGACTTTTCTGTTGAGTTCGCCCGTAACATAAAACTTTAAAATGCGAATATCTCGAAACTACGTTTTGTTGAGTTCGCCCTTCGTACCCGAAGCGCCTCATATATAAGCAATATTTATAATTCCAGTTCAAAAATCTGAGGTAAAAACGGCGAATGGGTTATCTTTATTGGACTCTATTGTATCACGGAGAATCGGTAAAATAACTTTCGTGAACGACTGGAGCGAGAGAATGCCTTTAGAAAAATTCAGGAGAAGAGCGAGTTTTAGCGCGGTCAGTCACTGGCGAAGGGTAGAGGGAGCGCTTAAAAGCGCTCTGTCATTGGGTCGAACCTTCTCTCCGTATTGAATGGGTTAAGAGAAGTAAAGGAGGGGGAAGTATAACGGTGGGGGAAGTATCATGGAGAGGGAAGTATTAAAGATGGGAATTATCAAAAATTTTACCAAGTTTTAGTTTTGTTTTGTTTTTTTTTCTCGAAAACGTTGGAGCTGTGTAGCCCAGTTGTTACGTGAAAGACTCTAGATTTACCCTTCCTGGAGGGTATCATAATAACTTCTTTAGGGAAGTTAAAAAATCTCATAAACAAAAAAAATTTTTATTCTGCAAAGATTACATCATAAAATACTTACTACACGCTACGTTATACAAAGATCAAAGTTTTATTTTTAAAATGAGTGTACCAAAAGAATCTCTGGACCTGAAATTCAAGAGAAACCGTTTATTTGTGATCTTTAAGCGATAATAAAGCGTTATTGGCATGAGGTAGGAGATGATTGTTGATGGTATTATTGCCGTGGAGGGTGTAATAGTAGTTCGGCTGGCTGGGAGGGAAAAGCAGTTGCCGGCTTTTCGAGTAAACAATCGGTACAAATTGTATCAAGTATTCGTTTTCTGAACTGTAAGAAGGAGTAGTTATTGTAGGGATCTGACTGCTCTTGATACCCATAGTATGGATATTTTGTGATGAGCTGCTGATGGGGCGTCGTATTAATAAGTTCTTTATGTGCAGAGAGGGAATTCTTAACTGCTGACGAGGGTAGCGAAGTGGTTGCTTCAGCCGATGATGTCGCAATAGTGTCTTGCGTTTCATATGACTCTAGAGTCGAGCCTTTAGCAGTTTTGGAGCAGGGGAGGACTGAGTCGAATCTCTTGTATTTTCATCTGATGTTTGTTCAGATTCTTTTGAAGTCGATTCTCCAGCAGTAACAGGAAGAACTGTGTAAAGTCTTTCACCGTTAGACGCTGTGTCTTCCTGAGCAGCTGTGGCATCATGCCCAATGCTTTTGGAAGTAAGAGGGGCGAATAGGTAGTTTTACGTGTACCCCCTGAAGGTGCATATTCTTTCAAACCTACTGGTACACTTTCAGAAACGATTGTTAAGTCTTTCCCAGGTTGGTTTCCATCAATTCGGATTCCCTTTACAATTGAGTCTTCATCACTCTGAGCAGTTGGCAAACTTCTCGAAGTTTGAGAGCTATCGACCAACAAGCAGGTAGGCCGGGCGCTGTATCAAAGTTGGACTCTTTCAAGAGATCAATATAACCAGCTTCCGTCCAGGTAATAAGCCTGAATTGCGGGAACCGGTAAGTGACGAGCTTTCAAGACCAGTTGTCAGAGGTATACTTTCTTTGGCTGCTTCAGCTGTATGAATTGGTGAGCTTTTTGACTCAATCGTTGAAGTGGTTTTTCATGAATTTTTGGTTCAGCAGTAGACGTTATTTTGGAATCTGAACCATTCACGATTGGTGATGTTTAGAATTTTGTGCATCATTTTGAAGAACATGCGCAGTGCCTTCCAAGCGATTTGGATTAAGTCTTTCATTGACGTAAGTAGCAGGAGAAATTCCAGCAGTGGAAGCATGGTCAACAAAATGGCTTATCGGTATGCAAACCATGTTTCCGTCGCCGCATCGGTCGCTATTTAGCTGAGCTTCTTGAAACATCCTGGCCAGATGTTGCCCGTGAATGTATCTCAAAGGACCTTTAGGGGAAAAGCGGTTAATAGAACATTTTCAAAAGCGTTAAAAATCTATAAACTTATGCTTGAATACGGATGAGGGAGCAAGCGGTTTTTTAAAATGCGATTCATTAAACCCACTTACCATCAGAACCGTAGATCCATCTGCAAAAAATTGAAATTTAAGTCTGTTTTTCTCTAAAAAGTTAAAACTTTACCTTTCCGAGCTTTCTGAGAGTGAATATGCTTCAAAGTTTAAAAAGAGCGTAATACTTGGGATCCGATTCGGGGGTTAGGTGGGTGTCGTCGAAACTTGAATAGCTGTCGCCTATGGTTTCGGATAATTCTGTGCTCCCTTCATCAACCTCAATACTTTGCTCGCGTTTATGGCCACTCGAAACATCTTCATCGTCGCCATTCCTAGGTGTTTTGGATGATGATTGAGAATGGTGTGTGCTTATTGAGTAGACATCGTCGTCGTCGTGAATGATACTTCCGGAGGGGTGGTGAACTTCATCATGATCTTCATCCCCATCATGTCTTGAAACAGCATGAGTAGTACTTGAGTAATGCTCAATATCATCGTCGCCGTTACTGGACGCAGTTTGAGTGTTGCTCCTTGAAGAGTAGCCAATATCGTCGTCGTCGACGTGCTTGTTTATTTACCGGAAGAAGTGTGAATACTTCCGGAGGGACGGTCAACATCGCCATCTTCATCGCCACCGTGTCTTGAAACAGTATGAGTAGTTCTTGAGTAATAGTAATCGTCCTCGTCGTCTTCGTCGTCGTCGTCGTCGTCGTCGTCGTCGTGCTTATTTTTTTTACCGGAAGAAGTGTGAATAATACTTCCGGAGGGACGGTCAACATCGCCACCGTGTCTTGAGACAGTATGAGTAGTTCTTGAGTAATAGTCATCGTCCTCGTCAACCTCGTCGTCCTCGTCGTCGTCTTCATCGCGTCTTTTACTGTACGACTTACGTGAAATACTTCTAGAATATTCGTCAATATTGTCGTCGTCGTCGTCGTCGTCGTCGCCATTTCGTCTTCTATTGTACAAGTTACGTGAAATACTTCTATAACGGTATTCAGTATCATCGACGTCATCATCGTCGTCGTCGTCGTCGTCTTCATCACGTCTTCTACTGATCACATCACGTGAAGTACTTCTAGAATAGTAGTCAATGTCGTCGTCGTCGTCGTCATCGATGTCATAACGTCTTTTATTAGACCCAGTATGAGTACTTCTTGAGTAGTGGCCAAAATCGTCGTCGTCGTCATCGTCATCATATGCATGGTTTTTAAGGGCTTTACTAATAGCCCTCGAGTATTATCGTCGCCGTTGTCATCGTCTCCTCGTATGTTTTTCCGTGAGCAATTCGAGAAACTAAAGCACGATAGCCATCATTTTCGTCATCTTTGATAGTTTTCCCGTATCTTGTGTCCGAACGACCGCCATTTTTCGAGGTAGATTTGCCTTTTACGTTTTCTAAGTACTTCGTCAACCAACTATGAAAGCTCTCCAAGGTAGAATGGCCGCTGTCATCGCTGTCGGTGTGGCCGTTTCTGTTTCCCTTCTTTCGGCTGTTTCATAGTCGTCTCCGTCACCCGAACGGCTCGATGACTTCTTATAATTTCCTCCATGTCCTGAAGAACTGCGTCGTCCGCTTGAGAGGCCATTCGAGTAGAATCCTTCATATCCGGAACCATCATACTTGTTTCCGCCATGTCCGCTTAAGGTATGACCTCTTTCGCCACTAGAACTATGGCTTTCTCCTCTGTTTCCATGATTTGAGGCGATGTAGCCGCCTTTATGCCCATGGCTATCTCCATGTCCAGTGTTCCACGGCTTCCATGGTGCGCAACATGGCTACTGTGACTGTCTCCGTGTCCGTTCGACCCGTGGGTATTGCTCTCTCCACGCCCATTATGAATTTGGCTGCTGTGACCTTTATGACTAATGGTTTTGCTTCCGTGCCGAGTGGAACCGTGGCTTCCTTCGTGACCGCTAGAGGTATGACTTTGGCTGTGGCTTTCTCCATGTCCGTTGAACCTCGATTTTTGCTACTACCATGCCCCGTTGTCCTATGACTTTGACTATTGTGTCCCTTTGCATGAGTTTGTTTTCCTCCTTGTCCGCTAGAGGTATGGCCACGTTGGCTTCCACCATGTCCCTCTGAACCGTGATTTTGGCTACCTCCGTGTCTGCTAGAGTATGACCGCTGTGGCTTCCACCCTTGAACCGTGATTTTGGCTACTCCGTGTCCTAGAGGTATGACCGCTGTGGGTTGCTCCATGTCCATTTGAACCGTGATTTTGGCTACCTCCGTGTCTGCTAGAGGTATGACTGCTGTGGCTTCCACCTTGTTCCTTCGAACCGTGATTTTGGCTACCTCCATGTCCCTTTGAGGATGGCCGCTGTGGCTTCCACCGTGTCCCTTCGAACCGTGATTTTGGTTACTTCCGTGTCCGCTAGAGGTATGACCGCTTTGGCTTCCACCCTTCGAACCGTGATTTTGGTTACTTCCGTGTCCGCTAGAGGTATGACCGCTTTGGCTTCCACCCTTCGAACCGTGATTTTGGTTACTTCCGTGTCCGCTAGAGGTATGACCGCTTTGGCTTCCCATGTCCCTTCGAACCGTGATTTTGGCTACTCCGTTTCTGCTAGAGGTATGACCGCTGTGGGTTGCTCCATGTCCATTTGAACCGTGATTTTGGCTACTTCCGTGTCCGCCAGAGTATGACTGCTGTGGCTTCCACCCTTCGAACCGTGATTTTGGCTACTTCCGTGCCCCAGAGGTATGACCGCTGTGGCTTCCATGTCCCTTCGAACCGTGATTTTGGCTACTTCCGTGTCCGCCAGAGGTATGACTGCTTTGGCTTCCACCCTTCGAACCGTGATTTTGGCTACTTCCGTGTCCGCCAGAGGTATGACCGCTTTGGCTTCCACCCTTCGAACCGTGATTTTGGCTACTTCCGTGCCCGCAGAGGTATGACCGCTGTGGTTGCTCCATGTCCTTCGAACCGTGATTTTGGCTACTTCCGTGTCCGCCAGAGGTATGACCGCTTTGGCTTCCACCCTTCGAACCGTGATTTTGGCTACTTCCGTGTCCGCCAGAGGTATGACCGCTTTGGCTTCCACCTTGTCCCTTCGAACCGTGATTTTGGCTATGTCCAGTAGAGGATGGCCGCTGTGGCTTGCTCCATGTCCATTTGATCCGTGATTTTGGCCAGCCCCGTGGCCGCTCGACTATGACTCTGACTATGTCCGCTTGAGGAATGAGTTTGGCTTCCTTGAGCTCCTGAGGTATGAGATTGGCCGTTGTTGCTTCCTCCCTTTGAACCTCCATTCGATGTGCTTTTATGTATACTGGCGTCCTGAGTTTTACCTCCTTGACTGCCTTCATGTTCCTTAGCACCAGTTTTGCTTTCGTGCTTATTTGTTGAGGAATGTGTTTGGCTACTGTGTCCATTCTCGCTGTGTCCGCTCTTATGCGATTGGCTATCATGACCATCTGAAGAACCTGACGTTCCGCCATAGCTTTTAACTCCAGACGCTTCCTTATCTACTTCCACAGAACTTTCGGATTCTTTAAACGTTGTACTCTCATCATAGTAGCTACTACTATATTCTGAAGCACTGCCCAGCTCAACTGAAAACCCGTCTTCCGCTTTAATAGTTTCACTTGCTCCTCCAAGACCTAAACCTTTACCAACCCCTAGAAAATTTAATGGTTTAACTTTTTTTTTAATATACTCAGCGGTAATCATAGCATAAGTTTTTCGAAAGCAAAAGCATTAAACCTTCATATTTACTCACCAATCTCTGCTTCAAAAGGCGCTGCTTCGTTTCTCCCAGCCAAAATGGCAGCCAAAAGCAGGGCGACTGATGCCCTGATACTACAAAACAAATTAAGAAATTTCAAATTTGAAAAAAATTTACTTACATCATCTTTGCTGCTATTGAAGTCGATTTGCCGCTCAAATAATTTGTTTTGAGTTTAAATACTCAATTATTTTGATAAAAAAATATCTTGGACGTTTTTTTATTAAGAAAAAGATCGATTTTCACTTCCTATTTTGGTTTACGCGATACTGGAAAAATAAACAATCGCGCCCGGTTTCTTTCCGCGAGGGGGTTATCTCGTGCTACCTGGTGGTGCTCCACTTAAACAATCATCATTTGTCTGTGGCGCAATTTACTTTATGGCAGCAATTAATTAGGTGTACAAAATGAAACTCGGCTAAAATCTACAAAATTCAAATTTACCCTGTGCTGAGTTTTATTTTGTACACCTAATAAATAAAAATTGTAGAAAATTTAATTTTCTATAAATTTGTACTTAATTATTTTTTCTAGGATGCACCATTTTCGGAAAAAATATTTTTTATAATAAATTTATCTTGAAAACAGTGCGTCCTAGAGAAAAAATGAATAGAATAAAAATCAAAGAGAATTAAATTTCCAACAGATTTTATTTAGTGCGTTTTTTCAATATCTGTAACGGTTTATGATTTACGAGCCTTTAAAAATTAACCGTCTTAATGGTTATCCTTCAATAACCTTCTTACACGGAGAAGGTCAACTTTAAGGACTTTAACGCCTAAAATGTTCAAAATTTTGAAAAAATGAACTACTAGGTGTACAAAATGAAACTCGCCTAAATCTACAAAATTCAAAACCTGTGGCTGAGTTTCATTTAATAAATAGATTTTAACCAAAATCAGGATCAGTTGGTCGATTAACCTTCGGAGACATTTCATTCTTGACATCCGTCGTCGACTACTTGCGTAGGATATAATCATTTTTTAAAGAGCCGAGATAAAAATTGATTTTCTTAAAATATTCAATCCATTGTAATTTTTATTGTTGGCTTTAGGGAAAATTGTGTTTTACACCTTGACACAGTTGCCCAGCCCACGCCACGCCTCTCTTTGACCTCTTGGGCTTCCATGGCGACTTTTTTTTTTTTCCTCTACGATTGTCATCAATATTTTTTTAAAAACTTTTCTCCCTCAATATTAGGAAACGACAATGTCGAAAAAATTGATATATGAGCCTTTCTAAGACCATTAGGACCGTATTAACCTTTTTTTCAGAAAAGAATACCGAATTACGTAAAAATTTGAAGATTTCAAAATATTAGGTGTACAAAAACTCAGCCACAGGGTAAATTTGAACCTAGTGGCTCATTTTTTCAAAATTTTGAACATTTTAGGCGTTAAAATCCATCAAAAGTTGACCTTCTCCGTGTAAGAAGGTTATTGAAGTATAACCATTAAGAAGGTTAATTTTTAAAGGCTTGTAAATCGTAAACCGTTACAGATATTGAAAAATGCACTAAATAAAATCAGTTGGAAATTCAATTTTCTTTAATTTTTATTCTATTCATTTTTTCTCTAGGACGCACTGTTTTCAAGATAAATTTATTTTAAAAAATTTATTTTCCGAAAATGGTGCATCCTACAAAAAAATAATTAAGTACAAATTTATAGAGAATAAATTTCCTACAATTTTTATTTATTAGGTGTACAAAATGAAACTCAGCCACAGGGTAAATTTGAATTTTGTAGATTTTAGCCGAGTTTCATTTTGTCCAGTAGTTAATTTTTTCAAAATTTTGAACATTTTAGGCGTTAAAGTCCATCAAAAGTTGACCTTCTCCGTGTAAGAAGGTTATTGAAGTATAACCATTAAGAAGGTTAATTTTTAAAGGCTTCTAAATCGTAAACCGTTACAGATATTGAAAAATGCACTAAATAAAATCAGTTGGAAATTCAATTTTCTTTAATTTTTATTCTATTCATTTTTTCTCTAGGACGCACTGTTTTCAAGATAAATTTATTTTAAAAAAATTTATTTTCCGAAAATGGTGCATCCTACAAAAAATAATTAAGTACAAATTTATAGAGAATAAAATTTCCTACAATTTTTATTTATTAGGTGTACAAAATGAAACTCAGCCACAGGGTAAATTTGAATTTTGTAGATTTTAGCCGAGTTTCATTTTGTCCAGTAGTTAATTTTTTCAAAATTTGAACATTTTAGGCGTTTAAGTCCATCAAAAGTTGGCCTTCTCCGTGTAAGAAGGTTATTGAAGTATAACCATTAAGAAGGTTAATTTTTAAAGGCTTGTAAATCGTAAACCGTTACAGATATTGAAAAAATGCACTAAATAAATCTGTTGGAAATTTAATTCTCTTTAATTTTTATTCTATTCATTTTTTCTCTAGGACGCACTGTTTTCAAGATACATTTATTTTAAAAAAAATTATTTTCCGAAAATGGGGCATCCTAGAAAAAAATAATTAAGTACAAATTTATAGAAAATGAAATTTCCTTCAATTTTTATTTATTAGGTGTACAAAACCCAGCCACAGAGTAAATTTGAATTTTGTAGATTTTAGCCGAGTTTCATTTAGTGCAAATAACTATTTTAAAGAATTTACAACCAATTAGGACAATCATACCAATTATCTCACGTATTACCTGATTAATACTTTTTATGAGATAAAAAGTCCTGAAAATACAAAAATATAGAGATTTAAAAAATAGTAATGGAGAGCACATCTAGAGTAACGAATAGGGGTTTTTGATAAGCTGATAAGGCGGCAACTGCCACCTAGATTTTCCAATTGTGATTTCTCACAAGAGAAAAAACGTCAAGTCAGTTTTTTGTTTATTCAAAGAAAAAGTGTTTAGTGTTTGCTATAAAGAACGCTTTATAAAAAATGATTCCGCTTTTTTCGTCCGCACTTACGAAACAGTTCAAAATGTGGGGAAAAGGATGAAAAAATTGACCGGGGAAGACCCGTCGACCTCGGAGCTCTAAATTTTTTTTCCTCATATGAAGATTATTGTATATTAAACCTTGTGGATGACACGCCATTTTTATAGTGGGCATTTTATTCAGAAAATAAAAATTTAAAAGGGCGCCCTGCGGTTTTACCTTTCCATACGTTTTTAAATGAAGTTCAAGGTTTTGTCGCGGTAAAAATTTAAATAAATGACTTGTGTCTCCCCCTCTCTAAAAAAGACGTCCGGTTCAAGGAACTGAACATTAGATCCAAAAGTCTGGAGCTGGCCCAGGAGGGGGAAGTATAAAGGAGGGGAAGTATAACGGAAGGGGATGCTTTTTTCCAAAAAATTTTCAAAGTTTTTTTTGAAAATTTTTCAAGTTTTTTTTTTCGAAAATTTTTTTAATATCAAGGTAGAAATAATTGGATTTTTGCCTAAGAGAGGTCCCACTCGAAAGGCGGGGAAGTATGAAATTTCTCCCTACTAAAATGATATTAATGTAAAAAATTAAAATAATAATTTTAAGGAGGGCTCTCCATCATCTGCATCTATATTCTCCAGCAACATCTAAAACAACGGCCTCCAGCAATATCTAAATCAATACGTTACACGTCTTTACAACAACATCTAAATCTACATCTATACAACACATCTAAATCTACATCATCTAAATCCTCCACTAAATCTACATCTAAATCCTCCAGCAACATCAAATCTTCATCATCTACAACATCTAAATCCACATCATCTAAATCTACATCTCTCGAGCAACATCTAAATCCACATCATCTAAATCTACATCTCTCGAGCAACATCTAAATCCACATCATCTAAATCTACATCTCTCGAGCAACATCTAAATCCACAACATCTACATCTACACCATCTAAATCCTATCTACATCCGCTAGCATTATCTAAATCTACATTATCTAAACCCTCCACAAAATCTACAACTACATCCTCCAGCAACATCTAAATCTTCATCATTTACAACATCCTTCAGCAACATCTAAATCTTCATAATCTACATCCCCCAGCAACATCTAAATTTACACCCTCTAGCAACGTCTATATCTTCATCGTCTAATCCTCCACTATATCTAAATCTACATCCTCCAGCACATCTAAATCTTCATCATCTACATCCACATCTTCCAGCAACATCTAAATCTACATCTCTCCGGCAACAACTAAATCTTCATTATCATTCATATCTCCAGTAACTTCTAAATCTACATCATCTAAATCCTCCACTAAATCTACATCTACATCCTCCAGCAACATCAAATCTTCATCATCTACAACATCTAAATCCACAACATCTACATCATCAACTAAATCTAAATCTACTCTCTCGAGCAACATCTAAATCCACAACATCTACATCTACACCATCTAAATCCTATCTACATCCGCTAGCATTATCTAAATCTACATTATCTAAACCCTCCACAAAATCTACAACTACATCCTCCAGCAACATCTAAATCTTCATCATTTACATCAACATCCTTCAGCGACATCTAAATCTTCATAATCATCCCCCAGCTACATCTAAATTACACCCTCTAGCAACGTCTATATCTTCATCATCTAATCCTCCACTATATCTAAATCTACATCCTCCAGCACATCTAAATCTTCATCATCTACATCCACATCTTCCAGCAACATCTAAATCTACATCTCTCCGGCAACAACTAAATCTTCATTATCATTCATATCTCCAGTAACTTCTAAATCTACATCATCTAAATCCTCCACTAAATCTACATCTACATCCTCCAGCAACATCAAATCTTCATCATCTACACATCTAAATCCACAACATCTAAATCGTCAACTAAATCTAAATCTACATCTCTCGAGCAACATCTAAATCCACAACATCTACATCTACACCATCTAAATCCTATCTACATCCGCTAGCATTATCTAAATCTACATTATCTAAACCCTCCACAAAATCTACAACTACATCCTCCAGCAACATCTAAATCTCATCATTTACATCTACAACCTTCAGCAACATCAAATCTACATAATCTACATCCCCCAGCAACATCTAATTTACACCCTCTAGCAACGTCTATATCTTCATCATCTAATCCTCCACTATATCTAAATCTACATCCTCCAGCACATCTAAATCTTCATCATCTACATCCACATCTTCCAGCAATCTAATCTACATCTCTCCGGCAACAACTAAATCTTCATTATCATTCATATCTCCAGTAACTTCTAAATCTACATCATCTAAATCCTCCACTAAATCTACATACATCCTCCAGCAACATCAAATCTCATCATCTACAACATCTAATCCACAACTCTAAATCGTCAACTAAATCTAAATCTACATCTCTCGAGCAACATCTAAATCCACAACATCTACATCTACCATCTAAATCCTATCTACATCCGCTAGAATTATCTAAATCTACATTATCTAAACCCTCCACAAAATCTACACTACATCCTCCAGCAACATCTAAATCTTCATCATTTACATCAACATCCTTCAGCGACATCTAAATCTTCATAATCTACATCCCCAGCTACATCTAAATTACACCCTCTAGCAACGTCTATATCTTCATCGTCTAATCCTCCACTATATCTAAATCTACATCCTCCAGCACATCTAATCTTCATCATCTACATCCACATCTTCCAGCAACATCTAAATCTACATCTCTCCGGCAACAACTAAATCTTCATTATCATTCATATCTCCAGTAACTTCTAAATCTACATCATCTAAATCCTCCACTAAATCTACATCTACATCCTCCAGCAACATCAAATCTACAACATCTAAATCCACAACATCTAAATCGTCAACTAAATCTAAATCTACATCTCTCGAGCAACATCTAAATCCACAACATCTACATCTACACCATCTAAATCCTATCTACATCCGCTAGCATTATCTAAATCTACATTATCTAAACCCTCCACAAAATCTACAACTACATCCTCCAGCAACATCTAAATCTTCATCATTTACATCAACATCCTTCAGCGACATCTAAATCTTCATAATCTACATCCCCCAGCTACATCTAAATTACACCCTCTAGCAACGTCTATATCTTCATCGTCTAATCCTCCACTATATCTAAATCTACATCCTCCAGCACATCTAAATCTTCATCATCTACATCCACATTTCCAGCAACATCTAAATCTACATCTCTCCGGCAACAACTAAATCTTCATTATCATTCATATCTCCAGTAACTTCTAAATCTCTCCAGAAACATCAAAATCTACATAATCTACAACCTACAGCAACATCTAAATCTACATCCAGTTGGGAGTTGTTGACGGGAAAGACGCTTAATCAAGGAGACGCCTGGCCCAGTTGTTAGCGTGAAAGACTCTAGAATGTTAGAGCAGTGTAGCCCAGTAGCTAGCGTGAAAGATTCTGGAATGTTGGAGTGGTGTGGCCCAGTTAGCGTAGGATACTCAGAAATCTAGCGGTGTTGCCCAGTTCTTAGCATGAAAGACTCAGTAGAATTTTTGGTGTAAAAAAATTCTTAAAAAATAAAAGAAGTAATTGGAGAAAATTTGGTGAAAATCGGACCAACGAGTCGGCCGCAGCGAATTTTTTAAATTTCAAACGGACATATCTCCGCCATTTTTTCGAAATTCAAAAATCCGGGCCAAAAACGTGGAGGGTATCACAATAACTTCTTTAAGGAAGTTAATTTTAAATTCTTGCCGAATTAAGTACGTCCTCGTTCACAAAAAAATCTATAAACCTTGGGGACTTCCACCTTTTTTTTTAAGGACGAAGCCGGATCCAGGTTGATGTCACATTCCAGATACTTTTTTATTTTATAAAATGAATCTTTAAATTTCTTAAAATCCTGTATATAAAGGCCATTCTCGTCCTTGTACTATATAGAAATAAGCTCTAGAAGTTCGACTTTCCTTCATGACTCATTGATAAAATAAAACGTTTGAGGTTTTGATTTATGAAAGTAAACCACCGTCCGAATGGTTAAATATCATGATAAGTGTGAGCTTTTGGCGATGCCCCTGACCGTGATTTACTGGCCCACTTTTAGCCTAAATAGATTGTCTAAAAAAAAAATTTTGGAAGCTCCCCTTGGTGTAGTCGAGTTTATAGAAACTTGGGGTCATTATCTCTGAAAGGCCCTTCCCCTAATAATTTCTCTAAGAAAGAATTCAAATTTACCCTGAGTTCATTTGTACACCTAATAAAAAAATTGTAGGAAATTTAATTTTCTATAAATTTGTACTTATTATTTTTTCTAGGATGCACCATTTTCGGAAAATAATTTTTTTTTAAATAAATTTATCTTGAAAACAGTGCGTCCTAGAGAAAAAATGAATAGAATAAAAATTAAAGAGAATTAAATTTCCAACAGATTTCTTTAGAGCATTTTTCAATATCTGTAACGGTTTACGATTTACAAGCCTTTAAAATTAACCTTCTTAATGGTTATACCACGTTATACTTCAATAACCTTCTTACACGGAGGAGGTCAACTTTTGATGGACTTTAACGCCTAAAACGTTCAAAATTTTGAAAAAATGAACTACAAGGTGTACAAAATGAAACTCGGCTAAAATCTACAAATTCAATTTTACCCTGTGGCCGAGTTTCATTTTGTACACCTAATAGCTTTGTTCCAACAGTTTGAAACTCCTGGAGCATGCACAAAAGGCGCGTAAAGACGTCAGATGACTTCAGATTTGACGGAAAAAGATTGAACGACGTCTAATTTGACGTCCAAATCCTCCTGCGCATGCTCCTGGAGTTCCAAACCAATTTCAAACTACAGTTGGAACAAAACTAATAATTTTACTGTTTTATTTAGTTTTTTTTTAATTATTACTTTTAGATATTTTTTATCATCATTTTTATGCTAATGTAAGGTGCAGCTATAAATAGCTTGTTTCGTATAAATTTTTAGTATGGACGGAAACTGTCGAGTTGTTTTTGGTTATTTCGAATATGTCGTGTTTTATTTTATGCTGGGTGCTTCGGGACTTATCGGCGTTTATTATGGATGCTTTAAGAAGAAAAAGCGTTTTCGAATACATGATGGGAGCCATAAAATGGACGTTTTTCCCATTTTTATGTCGATTGTAGGAACGTTCATTTCTGGAGTTATGATGATCGGTTCCATCCGAATTTACGTTTATGGAACTCAAATTTATGCGATATTCGGAATTATACTGGCGACCGTTTTTCAAGTTTTTACTTGCCATTTTATCTATCAGCTTAACTGTATTTCTTATTTGAGGTATTTATTTCATTTAAAAAAAGAGCAAAAATTGAAGAAAATGTAATTAATTTCAGTATCTGGAAGACGTTTAACCACACGGTAGATCTATTGCATCATTAACGTTCATCGTTTCTATGTAACGAAGAAACCGATTTTAGGCGTTAAAGTCCATCAAAAGTTGACCTTCTCCGTGTAAGAAGGTTTTTGAAGTATAACCATTAAGAAGGTTATTTTTAAAGGCTTGTAAATCGTAAATCGTTACAGATATTGAAAAATGCACTAATAAATGTGTTGGAAATTCAATTCTCTTTAATTTTTATTCTATTCATTTTTTCTCTAGGAGGCACTGTTTTCAAGATAAATTTAAAAAAAAATTATTTCCGAAAATGGTGCATCCTAGAAAAAAAATAATTAAGTGCAAATTTATAGAATTAATTTCCTAAATTTTTATTTATTAGTGTACAAAATGAAACTCAGCCACAGGGTAAATT
>JACGAQ010001186.1:0-68042 GCA_014119065.1 Orius insidiosus | reverse complement strand
TTGATTGCTTTCTTCATATTTTACTTCAAATAGAATTCTGAAAAAAAATCTACTAATAAAGAGAAAATTGGAACCATAAAATGCAGACTTGCTTTTGTTAAGGTAAATTATTTTTCTTTAAGCACCAAGATCGTAAAGATTTTTTTTTCTCCTCTGTTTCTTGTGTTTTATTGCTAAAAAGGAAGGGACATTTGAGCCCTCGCCGACAAAGAATTTGTATGGGCAACAATGATTTCAAAGGCCACTCTTTGTCACTTTCAAATTAGATGAAAAATATTCTACAAATTGAATTCCGTCTTGACTTGTCTTCAAGGATGCCCATAATAATGGAAATTAAACTAGATTGTTAGAAAATATTTTTTTTCACGTGGATGCATAGTAATCAATTAGGCAATAGAAGAAATATTAAAAAGCAATATAAAAATATAAAAAATTTATTAATCTTTAAAAGGTAATGAACTTTGGTACTTTGCTATAAATTGCTCATTTTTTAAAACCCCTGTATATCGTAGATGGCAATAGGTTAGCCCTCAACTCACTGCAAACAAAACTGCTATCAACGAACACTTTTCATTTATCCCATTATTTTTCAAAAATGATTAATTTAAGAAGTATTGTTTAATTTTGAGTATTTTTCAAGTTCGGAAATGATTTGATGAGCAATTTGAAATCGTGGTGTACCCAAAGTCGGGTAGACGCAGTCATAAAGCATCATGAAGACGCTAGGAGGCATCGTAAAGGAAGCCATCTTTGAATATAATCGATGTTGAACAATATTTCCTAAAATAATAGTTTAAAAAATTAATTTAATTTGATAACGTACTCGGCAGACGGAGAGAACGTTCATGTCGGTAATTTTATGGGTGCAAAGTTCCGAAGGTCGAAAGCGTAGCAACTTTCGCAGTTATCATTAAGGATCGAATATGGTTCATTCCAATCAGGATAAATGCCTGAAGACAGATTTTAAAAAGAATAGCATAAAATTTCGTACTTTCGTCTTTGGGATTTGTCGACGACGATGCTGTGATCGAGGTCGACGAGGCGGACGTTGTCGTTTTCGTCGACGGCGATATTGTCTGGAGACAGGTCTGTGAAATAAAAGGCGAAACGTTGATGCTGGGACGTGAATTGGAAAGCCATTTTGAGTAAATTCGATGAAATCTTCGCCCTACGTTCGAACTCGGCGTCGTAGTAGTCTGTAAGCATCTTCCCGCAGTCTTCGACGATAAATAATTTGCCACAGCCGCCATAAAACTTGGGAACCGGCCATTTTGGCGGCTGAAGAATCTGCGAAATTTAAATGTTTAATATCTCCGCCAACAGCCTGAATTTTAAGAGCTGTGGAGTTTTCAACTTCAATTTAAAAACCCAAAATTTTGGCGGAGTTAGAGAATTTCTTGTGTTTTTAATACCCTTGAGTTTCATGCTGTGTCTGAGGAGGTTACAAAAAGGTTATGGGATTGTCGAAATCACCGACGGAGAAAGTAATAAATATGCAATATTAGTTATATTATTATGGCTTATTAATTCCGCGCTAAAAGTCAATAATATTACAAATTCATGCATAAAAAATTTTTATTTTATTTATTTTTCGATTTTTTATTTTGGGAGAGGCAAGAAAATACCTGCAGAAGAGCGGCTTCTGGATTGAACTGCATCATGGTCCAAGCGTAAACTAATTTAGGAAAGTCGGATTTAGTTTTGAGTATTTCCTTAAAAAAGGTCTGACGTCAGTTCCGTTGGGGCATAAGTGCACCTTTTTTTCTTCAGCCCGTAAAGATCGGCTTATGTCTTCGACGGATTTTTCATCAGTTCCCGGAAAAGGGGGTTCGTTGAAAAAAATGTTGATTATTTTAATACTTTCTTCGAGGCCATTTTGGTTCGTAGGGCTCTTCAGGTATACCTTCTGACCGTTTAAAACGCCTTTTAAAATGACCTTCTGGGAAGAAAATGAGGCGAGGAGATTTTCAGGAGTTGCTCAACTCAAGAGCCGGCAAATCGTCGCACACGTCACTCCCAAAAGCGAACGGGAATTTCTCTTTTTCGGCCAACGTTTTAAATTTCCGTAGAAAAACGCGTTGTTCAAGAGACAACGCTGGCGAGAAAAATAAGAAGAAAAACGCGCGGGGAACCGGTGAACATTTTAAAAGCGTCCGAGCTCAAAAGTCTGTACGATGAAAAACGACTGAAAGAACCACCGAGCATATTATTATTGCGAAACTAATGAGTTTTACATCGTTCATAGAGAAAGGGAGACGAATTTCAGTATTTCTGTTTACGTTTCTATTTTTTCGAGGCTCCAACCGTTGGTAATTGCTGACATCTGACAATCAAGGACGCCCACCCTTCCTGCCGTCACCCGACGAATCAGACATCTCCCGCCAAACAACCAACCTCTTCAAATCCAAAATCAAGTATCAACCTGTCCTAAACTTCGTTTTCAAAGAAATCAAACAATTTAAATCGTTCTATTCTGCATAGAATTTAGGACAATTTAATAACTAAAAAAAATTTATTCATTTTCATTTTCCAATACAGAAATCTTTAAAAATAACGTCTAAAATGTCATCGGTAGTCACCCGTCCGGTGATTTTCCCAAGGCTATAGAGCGCATTGCGGATTTCCTGAGCTGCAAGATCTACCTCGTTTATGGTGTAATTTGAAAAACGGTCTAAACACGAAAGACATTCTTGAAGGCAGTAGCGGTGGCGAGCCTGCGTAAATGTCGGGCTAACTTTGCTCGGTGAGCCGCACCTGAAATTGACAAAAATAATCCACAGAATAAAATAGGAGGTGTTAAACAGCCCAGGGATTGAACCCCAGGCCTACACATTATGAGTTTAATGCACCATTTATTTTACATAAAAAATAAATATTCATACTTACAAAATTTCTAAATCTTTCGACAACTTTTGCATCAATAGGTCCAACCAGACTCAGTTTTGCACGAAATTCCAACAATAAACTCAAATTTTAAAAAATCCTAATCTCTGTTTCTGTCACCAAATCGATTTTATTGATGATAATTTTAACTCTTTGGTTTTTGCTTAAAATATCATTTTTTGATAATTCAAAAGTCTCGGGATTATCAAAAACGTTTAAATCTTTAATATAAAGATATAAAGAGTCGATATCCGGTTTTAAATTGTTATTTCTTAACCACGAAAGAAGATTGCCACCGTCTAGGACTAAAATAAGCAAATCGGCGTTTTCTGCGGCGTTTTTCGCTCTTGTCATTCCTTCGATTTCGACGATATCTTGCGTAGAAGATCTCAATCCTGCAGTATCTACGATATTTACAGGGTATCCATCGATATCGACGTTAGCTTTAATTAAATCTCTTGTTGTTCCAGGTATAGGACTAACGATAGCCACCGGTTGACGACCTTGAACAAAACAATAATTGAACAATAAAAAGTTAAATAATTACTTAAAAGATTAATTAAATATAAATGTTAAATAATTACTTAAAAGATTAATTAAACTGCTTTTTCCAACATTTGGAGAACCCACGATCGTCATGTTTACTCCATTTCTCAACCGTTCTCCTCGTCTTCCATCTCGCAAATGAGCCTTCAAAAAATTATTATCTTTTTGCTTCAAAATGATGAAGAAAAATACCTGAATAGATTTTTTAAGGACGTTTAATTTCTCTTCAGTATCTTCAATCAAAGTACTTTCAAGATTTTGGTCTTCTTCAAAATCAATGTACGCTTCCAAATTTGCCAAACACTACGAATAAAAGATAATTTTCAATATGTGAACATGTGCTAACTCGCATTTTGGGCAAATGAGATTTTTATTGAATATGAAGCAAAATCTACTGCAGCGTCGGTTAGTTAACTTAGTTTTGTAAAAAAACTAATCAGAAACAACCGCCAAAAATGATAACTAAAATGATGATAATGAAGACTACGATTCAGTTTTTTGTTTCTCCTGAAAAGTAGCCCAAAGCCAGATAGCATATGTTGCACCTTCAACGACAACAAGGACGAGATTTATAGGAAAGGGTCAAACCTTGGTAAGGGCTTTGGTCCATTCACTGTATAAATCAAAAAGGGCACCCTCAACTTGTATGATGGCTTGCTTTCTTTGATTTTCAGTTTCAGCGTTGATCAAATCCGATAGACCTTCTACTGCAGTCAAGTCCAGCTTACCAGAATAGAACGCCCTCTTGGTGAATTCGCCTTAAAAAAATATAAATCAGCTTTATTTCTAGTACAGAAAGTCAAACCGTGATCGGCAGGGCGTAATCCGTCGATGGACCCTAACGCATTTAAAACCGATGCTATGACAGCGTGACCTCCATGAACTTGGAATTCGCAGACATCTTCACCAGTGAAACTCTTTGGGGCTTTAGAATTGAGCAAAATATATTAATAAAAATAATTTCTTACCAGGAAACCAAATAATGAGTCCAGAATCAAGCAATTCATTTGTTATAGGATTCCTCAACTTTCGGACAGCTGCCATTCTCGGCTTTGGCACCGACCCGACAATCTTCTCCGCAGCGATCCTCGCACGTGGGCCCGACACGCGAATAACGGCCACCCCACATTTCCCAAAACCTATAAAAATATAATATAAAATTTAGAAATTTAAGCGACAAACCTGAGGAAAGTGAGTATATCGTTGAAGTTTGACGATATATTCCATGGGTAAATAAAGGAGTAAAACGGCTTAAATTTTTAAAATTTCCACAAAACATTAATCGTTTTTTACTGTAATGTTTAGAAGTGTTGTTTACTCACTGGACACTTCTCTGTTATCAATCTTTGTTATCAGAATCAAGCTAGTATGATGTACAGTCACTGACTTCGCTAGTGACGAACCGGCATTTTTATAATTTCAAAAGGAGGGGGAAAAGGCTAATGGTGGGGCGGACGCCTCAGCTGTTACCTCAGACCTCATGCACGGCAGCTGCTGTCCCAACGGCCATGTCTTCATTCGGCTTTTCAAGCTCAAGCGGCTTCAGGCCAAGTCGGCCATCTTCGAGCGCACTTATTCTAGCCCAACACCTCAAAAACGTAAGTTTTATTTTATCCAAGCTTTGAAACTGTAATCTACGAACGAAAAAAAATTTCTAAGCTTCTTTCATGTAGCCTGTGCCGACGCCACTGGGATTTTTAACTTCCTTAAAGACGTTATGGTGATACCCTCCACGTGGGGTCAATTCGAATATGGATCTATACCGATCTCAACTTTGTGGTTCCGGCCGTCCGGCCGTAGCATTTTCCCTCAAAATAAAGTTATTATTTTCTCCTTTTTTTTAGAAAAATTTTTCAATGTTCTAAGTTATTTTTCCAATTTCTTTTCCCAAAAATTTCCAAGTTTTTTTTCCTAAAATTTCTGAGTTTTTTTTTTCTGAAAATTTGCAGTTTTTTCCCCTAAAATTTTGTAAGTTTTTCTTTTTCAAAATTTTTTTAAAGTATCAAGGTAGAAATAATGGGCTTTTTGCCCAATGATGTTCCTCTCGTAAGGGGTGGAAGTATGAAATCTCTCCCTACTAAAAATTACTTTTTTACTCTAAAAATTCGTAAAAACTATAAGGAGTAGGTATTAGTGAAAATCAGACCACAGGTACGGCCGCGGCGCAGTTTCTAACAAACCTATTTCCGCCATGTTTTTCGAAATTCGAAAATCGCCTTCGTTGCTTTCTTGTAAGGAAAATTGTGAGAAAATTTTTAAAAATCTGTTGAAAACTGTGGCCGAAAAGTGTTGCGGAAAAAAATGCTACGGCCGGCCGGCACCACAGACAAAGTTCAATATTCGATTTGAGGGTCTGGAAGACCCTTCCCCAAAAACCGGGAAAAAAATTGGGTAAAACAATTATTATAACTTCTTTCAAGTTAAAAAACGACCATCTGGGAAAAATCCAATACATATTTTAAGTAGATTTTTATTTTTTGTCGTTCGTACAATTAATTTCTTTAATAATAATTCTATATTCTTTCTCATTCACTTGTCTATACATTTTTCAATTTTTTAAGTGCAAGAAACGTTGCTTAAGTAGCTTAAAAATCTTAATTGATGAGTTATTCCCCGAAGTTCCTTAAAGACCTTTGCACGTTTTTCGTAGGTTCATTGAACATTCCTAGTAAGTTGTAATTATTAGCTTTGTTCCCACCGGAGTTTGAAACTGGTTTGAAACTCCTGGAGCATGCGCAGACGGATTTGAACGTCAAATTTGACGTCGGATGACTTCAGACTTGACGGACAAAAATTTAGAACGACGTCCAAATCCTTCTGTGCATGCATGAAAATTTCTTCCTTTTTTTAAACACGTCATTTTTAAGCCGGACTCGGCTCTGATCTTTGTACCCAAATGGACTCATCTTTGGTTTATTAAATGAATAGTCCGAAGTTAAAAGTATTTTGGCAAAAATTTCCCATTATTATTATTTCTCAAAATATGGTTCTTGTGTAATAGAACCACCAGAATGACTCGAATTTACAAATTTACTTAAAAAACTTTTTTTCAAGTTAAAAGGAAAAAAAGTTTTTCCCTTTGTGGGATGGATCACCACCACTAAATTTTGAAAGAAAGAAGTTGTGTTGTGTATATTTGACAATGATGATAAAATATAAATCATATGTTGTTTCCAAATCGCCCACATCATATGATTCATATTTTATCATCAGTGTCAAATATCATTCACAACTTCTTTCTTCCTAAATTTAGTGGTGCTAATCCATCCTACACCTTCATTATCCATGCAGAAAAAAACCGTAAGCATCTTAATTTTTTATAAAAATCTTTTATTTTAAAGTCGCTTCATTTTTTTCGGCTTCACCTGAACTTTCCTGCCATAAAACTATTTTTTCCCCTTTTGAAGTTTCACATAAAAGAGTTCTAGGTAACGTTTTATTTTTTGTTACTTTGGCCTTTTTCAGCCTTTATTTCTACCCCTCTGTATACCTATTTTTGTCCCTTCCCCTAAAAGGCCCCAACTGCGCCCCTTTTTTTTTGTTAGTCCTCATAAAATCTACGGGTTCACATTTAACTTTTCATGGATAATTTTTTGTTTGTCGAAATTTTTAAAAAATGTCCGATCTTCAGCTTGGAGTTAAAAATTCAGGCATTCAATCCATTTTTTTTACCTCGAGTAAATAACTGTTATTTTTGGGTTTTTGAAATCACCCAAATACTTATTTTTTTATTATTTTTTTAATAGTTCATAGAAAAAAATTTTTATTAATTTTGTAGCGAAAAAAATTTGAGCTCGCTAAATAATTTTTATTTAGTTTGTAGTTTTATTTTATTATTTTGCTGATTTTTCTTTAAGGTTTATAAATATTAGTCCTTAAATGTATACCTAGATATCGCTCCTTTTTAATTTTTTACTTCCACGTAAATATTATTATTAAACTAAATTAATTAATCTGAAGAAAAAGTAGTTAATTTTCTTTTACTTCTTTGTTTAGATTTTTACTCTCAAGATGGAAGAAGACACTCTCAAAACTGCCTATGCACTCAAAGACAACAGAATAACAGAACTGAAGTACAAGGAAGACTACAGCGTCGACTTCACCACAGAAACCATTGTTTTCTTCGTAAATAAAAGATCATTCTTTATCGATACGTTGAATGGAAGAAGGAAAACAGTAAAATGATGGTTATGGGCCAGAAAGTTAGCGATTATGATGGTCGCTTCAACGATCCGTTCTGATTTTTTACATCTGATTTACCGCCTCTTCGGAAGCTTAGTCTTTTTTTGAAGTGCCACAAGTTCCATTGGCAGCATGTATTTTTACTCCGCGGTTGAATGATTGCCTAAAATTCGCATGGTGACTTGGTGCCTTGCCTATTTGCTGATCTGCACCAGCGATTGCTTCTATCTGCCTTCAAGTCATCAAGGCTACTCTGGAGAAATCTGTGAGAAGAAAGTTTCAATAATGGGTTCTCACAAGCATCTTTTTTAATGGAGTAAGCACATCTAAAAGGTTGATATTTTTTTTTTAATGATATGATACTAATCATCTTTGTAGATCAAAGTTAGAATCTTTTTTTAACTTTTTACTTATCTTGGCGATGAAGCTCTTCGATGAGTATACAAAATTCCCCTTTTTTTCGAAGTTCCACAAGTTCCTTTGTCAACATGTATTTTTACTCGGCGCTTAAACGATTGCCTAAAATTCGCATGGTGATTTGGTGCCTTGCCTATTTGGTGATGTCATCTACACCAGCGATTGCTTCTATCTGCTTTTAAGTCTTCAAGGCTACTCTGGAGAAATCTGTGAGAAAAAGTTTCAATAATGGGTTCTCACAAGCATCTTTTTTAATGGAGCAAGCACATCTAAAAGGTTAATATAATTTTTTAATGATATGATACTAATCATCTTTGTAGATCAAAGTTAGAATCTTTTTTTAACTTTTTACTTATCTTGGCGATGAAGATCTTCGATGATTATACAAAATTCCCCTTTTTTTTTCGAAGTTCCACAAGTTCCTTTGTCAGCATGTATTTTTACTCGGCGCTTAAACGATTGCCTAAAATTCGCATGGTGACTTGGTGCCTTGCCTATTTGCTGATCTGCATCAGCGATTGCTTCTATCTGCCTTCAAGTCATCAAGGCTACTCTAGAGAAATCTGTGAGAAGAAAGTTTCAATAATGGATTCTCACAAGCAGCGTTTTTTAATGGAGCAAGCACATCTAAAGGTTAATATTATTTTTTAATGATATTGTTTCACCCATTATACTAATCGTCTTCTTTGTAGATCAAAGTTGGAATCTTTTTTTTACTTTTCACTTATCTTGGCGATGAAGCTCTTCGATGAGTATGCAAATTCCCCTTTTTTCGAAGTTCCACAAGTTCCTTTGTCAACATGTATTTTTACTCGGCGCTTAATGATTGCCTAAAATTCGCATGGTGATTTGGTGCCTTGCCTTGGTGATGTCATCTACTCCAGCGATTGCTTCTATCTGCCTTCAAGTCATCAAGGCTACTCTGGAGAAATCTGTGAGAAGAAAGTTTCAATAATGGATTCTCACAAGCAGCGTTTTTAATGGAGCAAGCACATCTAAAAGGTTAATATAATTTTTTTAATGATATGATACTAATCATCTTTGTAGATCAAAGTTAGAATCTTTTTTTTTAACTTTTCACTTATCTTGGGGATGAAGCTCTTCGATGAGTATGCAAAATTCCCATTTTTTTCGAAGTTCCACACGTTCCTTTGTCAGCATGTGTTTTTACTCGGCGCTTAAACGATTGCCTAAAATTCGCATGGTGATTTGGTGCCTTGCCTTGGTGATGTCATCTACACCAGCGATTGCTTCTATCTGCTTTTACGTCTTCAAGGCTACTCTGCAGAAATCTGTGAGAAGAAAATTTCAATAATGGGTTCTCACAAGCATCTTTTTTAATGGAGCAAGCACATCTAAAAGGTTAATATTTTTTAATGATATTGTTTCACCCATTATACTAATCATCTTCTTTGTAGATCAAAGTTGGAATCTTTTTTTAACATTTCACTTATCTTGGTGATGGAGCTCTTCAATGAGTATACAAAATTCATCATCTTCCTGAAGATATATCCACATGACGCTGAACCCCGATGAACTCTTAAAAAGAAAAACTAAACTTATATCTTCTGGCTTGACAAATCATTTTGAGGATCGACTCCTTATTCTTCTGGACCTATTTTAACTACCCAAGGTAACAAAGTTGTATTTTTTCCCCCATTTAAGAGATAACACACTGGAACTATAATGATCAGCAAGTTTTAAATTTGGGATAAGGCTAAGAGCAATTTTTTTAAAGGTTTCCCATAGCCATCATTGTTACCACCCACCATTTTTTTAATACTCTAAAACGTTAGAGATTTTATAGAAAACATTCTTCAAAAAAGTAAGAAGAAAAAAATATTTAACGAAAAGAAAAAATGAAACTTGAAATTATTAATTTTAAGAGACAATCTTGCTCTGGTCTTTTTCAATGCTTTAAGGCGGATCATACCGCCCGAGCATTTTGTTTCTAAAACAAGAGATAGCAGCACTTTCGCCCCTAAAATTAGTCCCCAATATTTGAGCACTAAAAATCGTCGGAAAATTTTTTACAAAAGCTCGTTCCTTATTTTGGAAATGCCGAGGCGGTCTTGGGAGCAGTTTTTCCGAAAAAGTTTTCCTTTGGAAAATAGAAATTTTATTTTTCGACTAAAACATTTTTTCAAAAAAAACCGTCAGTCATTTTGTAGGCTTTGACGAGCTGTTTCCAAAATATTTTTTATAACAAAATCCGATGAATAGTTTCGTCGTAATCCTTCTGGATTACAAAGATTCGGCGGAAAATGCTGGGAGGAGTAAAAGAAACGGAGGGCGCTACAATGTTTTGTTTTGATTTTTCAGTGTCCCCTCGCTTCATTGTTTTGATGACTAAACTATTTTTCTATCTTATTACTTTTTTGTTTTTAAAAAATACGGAAACATCGTCTCTTTTTTTCCAACACTTTTTCACGTTTTTGATTTACCTTCTTCACCAAAATGCAAAATTTTCTAAGTTTTTTTGTTCAAAAAATTTTCCGAGTTTTTCTTATGAACTTTTTTTAAGTTTTCTTTTTTATGCGCTTTTTTTCCAAAAAATTTTCCAAGTTATTATTTTTTTTTTCGAAATTTTCCAAAAAAAACCGTCAGCCATATTGTAGGGTTTGACGAGCTCTTGACTTTCCAATATTTCTTTAGACTTACATATTTTCGTATTCGGTTCGGACTTTTTTTACACAATACATTTTTGTTGAACGAAGATTGTGAAAACGCAATTTTTCCTTCATATTGTATAAAACAATTAAAAAATAAAAACCACCGACCATTAGCCAATAACTAGGGGGCGAAGGAAACATAATTAAAACGGCTGGTAACCAACTGGGCCAAATATTTTCATCAACGACCCAAAATATATCTAACTGGGCCAACGACTTGACATCCATCATGCCCAACTCGGCCAACCACTCGAAAGCCATAGTTACTAATTCGGCCAAAAACTGGTGCCCAAGTCGGCCAAAATTAATACTGTCGTTTTTGTAGTGGGATAACAATAAAAAATTAAAATTAAAACTTTACTTCATATTTTATTGATCACGTCGTCACAAAATTAGAGAAAAGTAGATGAATAGAAAGTAGACACTCTTTTAATAAAATCAAGGGTCGAAATTTTCCCTAAACGATGGTTGTCTAAGCATGAATTTATAAATTTAGTTTTAGCCTAGGGAGTATTTACAGGGGGGAATTTTTACATGTCTGTCATCAGACGTGTCAGCTTGCGATCAGTTTAAATCTGATCATCTGATAGCACAGCCTGAGCCAATGCCCAGGTTTCGTCCAGGCCTCTAAGGGCATGCAGTTTAATCACTGCAGCAGTTGCTATCTCCTGAAGCCTATCTTGAGTGAGGCCAAAGTACTCATTGGCAGAAACACGATGCTCTTCAGGTGTGATAGTAGAGCGGTATGAGGCCATGGTGTACCTCACCAAGGTTTCGATAGGGGTCCGCTTATTTTTCGGATGTATAACGTTGTCCGATAACACGTGGAGAAGGACCATTAAGCTTGCCTTCCCGATGAACTTCCACCCTACAGGCATCAAGGATGCATAATAGGAAGTCAACAAAGCTTTACTGTCTTCCTCCTTGGCGCCAATGTCAGAGAGTGAGTATAAGGGTTTCCCTAGGCCTCTGTGAAAGTTCTTCACGGCGGCCATTGGAAAACATCCAACCACCCTCGGCATAGTTATGACGCCCTTCCCAACAGAAGTACCCGGCGCTCTCTTTTTATAGTCAACCGAGTATTTCTCCAGCATCATCTTTATTATTACCGTCCATTGCGAATCCATTTTCTTCAAGGCCTTATCCATAGACGACCCTCGAGTACAGAAGATGGCAACTAGGAAGTTCATGTCTCGAATAAAACTCTCTCTATTGGAGTACGAGTACTGGACTTTATCTCCTTCATCCCCATACTCAGCGTTATGCACCACCTTTCCCTTGTCTCCACTCGCAGCGTGCCTCTTCCAGGCCTTGCGAAGCAACGCAATCATCTCTATGGGGTTGTAGCCTTCGTAGCAGGCCCCCTTGTAAACTGCAGCAGCGTCCTCTTGAAGGGTCGTAGAATCAACTTCATCAAGATCCCACGCATCCTCTTCCAAAAGGTCAGCCTTTGCTAGAAGCTGGGAGACACTATCCCAGATGATGTTGACCTCTTTTGTGTTAGGCCTGGGGAATGTCTTGGGAGGGGCTGACTTATCGGTGACCTCAGCCTGGTCAACTGGTGCTGGACCAACAGGATTGGCCTTTGGAAGCGTGCTGGGCCCATAACCCAGAGGTCCGTGGATCGTAACCATGCTCTGCTACCAGAATGTGAGGGGACACCTCACATCTATTTAGGGAAAAGGGAGAAAAGAGGAAAAGAAAACAATTTTGCGTGGGAGAGGACTTTAATGGAAAATATTTTTCAATTACTTTACAATCAACAATCAATATCTTAAACTTATCTGCCTCAACAAAACGGGGTCTTCTCGGTGGGGGCCGGCGAACCTCTGCTCGGCCCCTCTACGGCGCGCCTCCCACCTCGGGGCCCCCTCCACCTCGGCTTCCCCAGGTCCCCCCCATCCGCCTGCCACTGGGGCTCGTGACAGAGGTGAACTAAAATTTTCTGCGAAGTGCCGGTGGAAGGCTTCACAAGCATTCACAAGCTTGATGTACGTTAAAAATTCCGCTATTCTATCTGTGTCTCTCTGTTGGTCGTTGACTCTCTACCTGTTCAAACATTTTGTCACTTCATTTGGGTGTAAAAAAGTAAACCCGAAGAACAACTTCAGCCACTTTCCTACTGTTGTATCGTTTTATATTCGACTGTCAACCCGAACCTCTGAATTGCACGCCACCAAGCTTGAGTAAAATGAAACCTGCATCCCACTATAGTAATCAAGTGTGTATTGGCCCAGTTGGATACAATTATTTTAGTGTTCATTGGCCCAGTTAGATACTTATGATTTTGATACAATGGCCCAGTTAAATATGTCCATCGGCGACAATTTTTCTCAGGTAGAAAGGATTGGCCCAGTTGCAAAACTCCCATTAAAACAGATGTATATTGCTTTATATTTGTTTTTATTCCTTATTTTTATCCCGAGGGTAGGGGAGACCGGGGCATGTTGTCCCATTTTTTCGTTTTTTTGTTCCCTAACCTTTTGGTTTTAACTTTTGAAGATTTCGACACTTGATTCATAAGGATGGTCCTTTTAACTACTAAAAACAATTTAATTGCATTCTTCTAAAATGAACGTATGTTAATTTTTTTAACTTGTAAAAAAACTTTCATTTTGAGACTTCTAACCCCGACCTGGGGTAAGTTGTCCCAGGGAGAGGGGCAAGTTGTCCCAATACGAAAAATGATGTTTCATCGCTATTTTGACGATTGAAATAGGTGAAATAACTGCAAGTCTCGTTTTTAAATATTAATATAATATTTAATAACATATTGTACACATTGTACATATTGTATTTAATAACATATAAAAATTAATAACATAATATAAAAAAAAATAAGACGCGAAGACTTAGAAAAATTGACTAGTACCTTTAAGATGACAATATAAAGCGGATGTATGATTGATCATACAAAAATAAATAAAATAAAACTTATAAAGACAAAAAATGACGGCCTACGGAGAATCGCAGTGGTGGCACACATAGAGAGGATTCCCTGGGGTGCATTCTTCGTGAGCCCAGTTTTTGCACTGAATGCACTGGATCCAGTCGTCTCCTGGTCGACTATTTCCAAAAGTTTCAGTGCAGACAACACAAATCGTTGTTTCTTCTTCGCTGCTTTCGGCGGGGGTTTTTGGACGCTTTTTAGCCCGCTTTTCTTTGCCGATCAACTTCCTCTTGGCTTGAGGAATTTTCTTTTTTCTTTCTTTCCTCCTTTTTTCTTTTTCTTCCTCCAACAGCTTCTTCACTGGCGTATCCGTCAAAATGGAAGATTTCCTACGCCGAAAGTTCTTCGAATTTTCTTTTCTAGCTGGAGCTTTCGGAAAAGGGCGAATATCTTCCGGCAAAACAATGGCGCTGGTACTCGCTACCGAAGTGCCTGGAATTTCATTCTGGGGGAGGACGAGATCAGCGAGAGTAGGGAGGTCCTCTTCAGCGACTTGTGCCGGGTTCGATACCGCAGTTTCGGAATTCTCATCAAGATCTTCCTCCTGTTCGATGAGATTAGGACGGTCTGTCACATATGCCGGGCGAAAAGACTTTTCGGGAAAGATGCCCCTATTAAAAGGGTAAATCCCTGTGCACCTAAATCCGGCCATGATGTTCGACGGAGTTAGTGCTGAACTGTAAATTTGACCCACTATCCCCGGAATATGATAGATGGACATAACCTTCCCTGGATTGTTCAACATCCATCCTGCACACGAAGAATTCGCAAATCTTTTAAATGGGCCGAAAACACTTCGATCCAGAGGCTGAAGGCGGTGAGAGCAATGTGGAGGGAAAGACAGCATAATAATTCCATGTTCTTTCGCGTAATTCAGCCCTTCCACGCTTAAGTGTGACCCGTGGTTATCTAACAGAAGAAGACAGGGCTTTTCGAGGGTTGGTTTCGCAAATTTATGAAAATGTTTTAAAAATTTTAAAAAATCCTCCTCCTGCATCCATCCGGATTTATTTGCCGACCCATCACATCCTACAGGGCCGCCAAGTAGGAAATGCTGTTTCATGTGCACGCGAGGGAAGACAAAAAGGGTGGAATGAAGTTTCCTGAGGCTGAAACTGAGGTAGCCATCGTTACCAGTGAGCCCCTTTCTGCAGAAGTGATACTTCCGACTTGTCTCTCGCCCTTGCGGGTTATAACTCTGTTTGGTCGGTGCACCGTCGTTAAACCGGTCTCGTCCATATTCCATATGTTATGTGGTTCGAAGAGATGGCGATTCATTACTGAAGCTAAGTTATCAAAAAATAAATTTACGTTTTCCTTATTAAAAGATGACATTCGGGCAAGGCTGGTGGCCTGAGGTGTGCGAAGGGAAAGCCCAGGGTGGCGCTTCATGAACTGTCGGAACCATTCTTCGCCCGCTTTTTTATTTTCTTTCCAACTTTCTGGAATATTTTTTCCGTTGGCAATGGCCAATTCATATGCCAGCCGGCGAATTTCGAACGGAGTGAGGCCGAAATAAATGTCTGCTGCTTGCACGACATATTTCATAATTGAATTTTCCTCTGTAGGAGAAAAAATTATTCTTGACGGTTGGTACCCGATGGAGCATGACGGTACCTCTGTTCTGTCGTCGAGGACTTCCTCAATATCTATTTTTTTAACGTATCTTTGTAACGTTTTATTGTTGATACCCGAGTTCAAGGCAGCCTGCCTGATTGAGACTCCTTGTAGTCGTACCTCCCTCACCGCCGCCATGATGTCTTCAGGCGTAGCCTCTCCTCGAGAGGTTTTTCTTTTATAGTTGCGAACCATTGGTCCTGAAATAAAGCAATTAATAGACAATCTCAATAAATCAATTTTTAAAAAAAGCATACGGGGCAACTTGTCCCATTCAAAAAGTTGGGACATCCTGCCCCAAAAAAAGTGGGACGTTTTGCCCCATTCGCCATGTTGTAAACAAAATTTAATTGTAGGGCATCCGGCGATCTGTTCGAGATCTACAAGAGGGAAAATCCAAGGTTTAAGGATGCTTTTTTAATTTAAATTGTGCCCGATCCCATACCATTTTCCAAAATTAAATAGGAGAAGCAAAACTAAGAAATAAAAAGTATTTTTTTGACTTACCGTAGTGAAGCGTCCTTTTTAAAAATTATTCGATGCGCAGACGGCGTCGGTTGCCACTCGAAAAGAAGCGGGCTGGTGGGGAGAGGATGCGCGCGCTGATCACGACGCTCCCTTTCGCTCAGGAGACTCACAGCGAGCGTTGGGACAACTTACCCCGGGGACTTCTTGCCCCAGTCTCCCCTACATGCCCCGGGACATTCTAGGGTCCACAATTTCGGGTAATAAAAATTTAAATAAAAGCTTGAAAGCTTTGGTACCATAATATCCCTCCACAGACGTTCGTTGAACTTGATTTTCTGGACGATGAACTCATTTGGAGTCCATATAACAAAATATGCTAAGTTTTTTTGGCAAATTGCCATCTGCCCCATTATTTGATAATAGTAATTGTGGCTCTTTTTAATTTTTTTTTCTTATCTAAGCAAAAATTTGGTTTCAAAATGGCTTCTTCTATGCTTATGTCTTTTAACATATAAGGACATTTTATTTCGACCACCGCGTCATCAGTTATGCCGTCAGGGGACGCACCCAAGTACCTGGAAAGTGAACACAACATTAGAATATGTAGGTACGAAAGAGAGGTGGAACACGTACGGCCGCTCCAAGTCCACAAACAAGCCACATTTGTGGATCTCAATTCCAATTTCGTTTTCCAAACGTAGGAGAGCCTCCCGCTCATGTATATTGCCATATTGCGTCGCTGTAAAGTCATCATAAGCTAGAAAAAAAATAAAAGCACGTGTCTTATCCTAAGAAAATAAATTAAATAAATAAAACTGAAAAATAAGTAAATAAATAAATAATGAAATTTAAGTATATACAAAAGTCAGTCCGGGATTATTGTCTTTAATACTGAGAAGTAGATATACGCTCTTTGAATTTTTTTTTTTTTCAAATTTTGCCTTTGAAATGAGCGTTTCGCATGTTCATATAGGCAAAGTCACTGCTGCCAAATCTTTTTTCCCAATCTAGTGAAAATCTACGATGGCGTCCTCGAATCTCCCAGATTCGAAGTTAATGGCCGACCTGTTTGCGTATGCCATGGATATTTCGGCACTCGAAGTTCCGCTTCTGCGAGCCGGGCCAATAAGAAAAATAATAAACAAAATTAATAAATTTTCGTGGTAGTGGGTTTGCAGCCAAGAAGTAAACAAATTGCTTCAATTTAGTTTTAATGTCGACGTTTCGGGAATGTTTGTTCCCTTTTTCAAGACCTGAACAGAAATACAATAGTATGATTTTTCAAAAAACAAATTTTTTCAAGCTTACTTGACAAAAAACTTTCATAGAAACAGAGTCGGAGTTTCAAAAACGAGTTGAACTTTATTTCATCAGAGAAGATGTTGCGTCTAGAGATTCGTATGGTATCCTCGGAGACTGGCATAGGAAACGATTTTTATTTTTTAAAAAAGAGAGAACGTTGAAGGTTTTCCCTTTTTTCAATTGTGAAAGTCATGAGGTGGGACACGGGGAAGGTATTGATCGGGTAGGGTTACAAGTTGTACAGTATCAACCTCTTGTGTGTCGTCTCTACGATTACGTGTAGATTCGAGTATTATAGGGGTGTAGCATCGGCTCAGGCCTTCTGTATCACTGTTCTTGTTAATTGAGGTCTTGTCTTTTTTATGCATACTGCTTCCCAAAATTTTCTTCTGTGACGGTTCTTTTCCTTTTTTATTATCTTCACATTTTCCCAATCAAAGATGTGGTTGCGAGATACTGCATGTTCCGCCAATGCGCTTGCCTCGTCTTTCTTCAGTGTGCAGCTGATTTCTTTCACTTTTTGGACCTGAGAGCATCGTCAACTTCTGCGATTTTTGCTACGGTACTCTTAAATTCAGAAAAATTTTCCGCATAGAAATCCGCGGCCTCAAGCCACGTTTCCCAGCGAGTGATAACTGGTTGGGGAGGCAAAGGTTTTCCAACCATCGATTGTTTGTAAATTTCAACCCTTGAAGGAGCCATTAAAAACATTTTTTTCCCGTTGTTAATTAATTTGTTTATACAGGGATAGATTTCCCTTATTTTTTCTGCAAGGCGATTGGTGGCATGAGCTAAGCATGTATTGTAACATGAATCATTTTAGGGTAAAAAAGTTTTAAAGATTTACCAGCCTTTATCATGTAGGGGGCTGCGTCAGAAAGAAGCAAAAGAATTTTTTTTTTTCAATTGATCCCGTTGATAACAATTTCAAACCATCATTTATAAATCGTGAAATAGTTTCGTGATGGGTCTTCACAAGTTGTTTGGAACACACTAAAAACGCATTTTTTGGTCCATTTGGGCTCAAAACCCCCACTAATAAGTTGGCTACATATAAGCCCCTAGGGTCGGTACTGTAAGAATAGCCGAATGATTAAATAGAAACGATAAAAGACGTCATAAAGTATAGTTTAATCGTCTAGCGCATAAAAGTTCGTGTACCTCTTTAGAGTCATATTTCTTCACGAACTCCCGAAGCAAAGCAGATTTCAACGACTCCCAAGTTTTAAGTTTTCCAGCATCTGATGGAATAAATAACTTCGCACGACCGGATAACTTCCGGTTGTATAACCCTCCATCCGGTGTTATACAACTTTTTGTGGAGTATCGGCACGGATATTCCCCTATTTTAATGAAATCTTCTGCTATATTTGCAACTGCACGCCCCCGTTGAAGAACTATACCTTCACTATAACTGAAGAACTATAACTTCACCCCAGATACTGATACACCCCTGTTTCGTGTATCCTTAAACATTCTTCTCTTGTGAGACTGATTACGTGTGATTGTATACCCCCTTTAACCATCCCCCATGACCGAACATTCCACAATAATTAATTGTTACTAACATACCTATTTTGCACTGGTGGTATTCCACAGATGAATATTTCGCCGTTTGTACCAATGAATCCGAACATCCTCACTCACTATCAGCGACTTCGGTGTTGCGCAACCCTTTACCCCAGTCGCGTCTATTTCCCGAAAACTCTCGGAAAATGATTTACAATCGAAAGCCACAAAACCGTATATTCCCCAAAAATTCCACCCCACCCAAAACAGGGAAACAAAAAGCAACATATTAAACCCCATTTAAAATTCCCTATAATCTATTCCCAAAAAAAAAATATTCTTTATGACAAACCGAGAGTTGTTTTAGGAAATCCCGTTTTAAACTAAGTTCATAGGCACAAAAGCAAAGAACAAAAAAACGAAAACAAAAGGAAGGAAACTTGACTTTGGATTAATCAACTACTCATTCACGACTTGTTGGGGTTTAATCAGTTACCCCCATTCATAAAAGGACATCCCCCTACGTCAATCCCCTCTTTTCCGTTCCTTTCAAAATCCCTTCCTCTTTGTTCCGTTCCTACCATTTTTTTTTTTTCTGTTTCTTTTTTTTTTTTTGTTTTGTTTTATTTTTATCATATTTTTTTTGTCTTAACGGGGAGAGGGATGTTGGTAGTTTGTTATTTCCGAGACCCGCACAGCACAGAATCGGTTTGAGATCCCCACCCTATATTTTCAAGGTCAAGTGAAGTGAGAACCCTAGCTTTTAGTAAATTTTTATTTCGGCTCGGACCTCGCGCTCCCCTCCGTGAGCCGCGACCCCCCTCCCCCTTCCATAGCCCCTTGCCCTTACCACTTACAAAGAGAATGCCGACTTTTATTATTTTCTTTATATTTATTTTTTTTTTTTTTGTTTTGTACGTAAATTTTCGTTCGGCCTATTTTTTCGGTTTCCCTGTTGATTACGGAAAGTAGGCATATGATATATCATTTTTCTTGATTTTTTACGGCAAAGACATTGGCGTAATAATCGTTACGATGGAAAGCAATATTTTTTATTTTATAATATTGTCGGAACGCCTTACGGCCGCAATTTTCATCGGATTTTCAGGAAATTTAAAAACATAGATTGATTTTTTATTTCGTTTATTCAAAAAGTTTTTTTTTTGTGTTTCTTTTTGTTGGTTCTTCCTGAAAACATAAAAAGAATGCAATAATACCAATATAATAGTTTAATTCACAAACATCAATAATCGTTACCTTCCTCTTCCGCTTTTTATTATTTTCATTTTTTTTGTTTGTTCTTCTAAAATGAAATCGGGCTCCCTGATTGGCATCGATCTAAAAATTCACATTTTATAAATGAAGGATTCTTCATTTCAGGAAACAAACCTGGTGAATCGTGGATCCACAAGCTCGGGCAGAATGCACAAAGTATAGAAGTCTTTTAATTTATTTTCCATGCTTTGCTTCCAAAAGCTATCGTCTTTGAAAATTTCGAATTTGATTATTTATTATTTGAGTAGAGAACAAAAATGCACTTTTCTCTACCCGTTATGTGAAGCTGTCCTTGCACCTTAAAAAAAAGTAAATAAAGTTAGGTATAATATGTATACTTATTATTACTTGGTAATAAAAATTATGTCGCTTATCAATTTCGTAATTTTTATTGTTCATAGTTACAAACGGGAATTTTTTTTGTTTTATGACTTCTTCCGGGTCCATAGACCTCGTAGTGAAAGGACATTTCACCTGAATGAAGAAATATATTAGTATAGGTACTAAATTGCATTTTCGATAAAGAAGAGAAATTCACCAATTTACCTCCACTATACAATTTTCATCTATCACACCATCTGGTGATGCAGCCAGAAACGGATGAATGCTGTCCACAAACAACCCGCATTTTTTAACAGTCGTATTCTCCTAAAAATTAAAAACACCTTTACGAAGAACTTTAGTTTGTTTCACATACTGTTTGCTCCAACAACTCTATCGCTTTTCCTTCCGAAAACCTCCCCCATGAGATAGCCTTCGTTACAATTGGAGCACTATAAAGTAAATTCCTCACCTATAATTCGGGCAAAGATAGAAATATTGATATAGTTCATTCCTATACATTTTAATGAGTACTTACTAAGTTCTTGCAAGTAGTGGTCGGTCGGCGCTTGCACACCCGACCAAAGTTTGAGGCAGTCAGCCGTTTGCGTCTTTCCGCGTACCAAACAGCTTCGTCTGCTTGACCTCTTGTTGCGCATTCGATCTCCGGTATGTTCGTGTTGGACATATCGCGCAAAAACGTTTCCTTGCATCTAAAAATAAAAAGTAAATCTTGTTACCTACAGGTATAAATATTGTCGAAAGTACCTATTGAAATCTTCCTCGTTCATATCAGGGTACGATGCGTAAGGGCCATAGTCTTGGTCGGCCTTTGAGGAACATATTTGTTTCAATTTTCTTGATTTTTTTTTTCCTCTGGCCAAATTTATTCTCCTTACATTCTCTCTTTCATGTTTTTTTACGAAGAATCCAGGGCTAGATTTGTACATACTACGGTGAAGAGAGCCCATAAAAGTATTGGTGTTAAACGACAAAACAGCACCAGCAACCCGGTCCTGGTACGACCTTCGTTGAGTGAAGTTTACACGTTTTCCACCTATTTTTTTTGCAATAATATTATTGTAGCTCTCTACTATATTGCTGGTCGTTCTAAAAAATAACAAAAAATAAAATAGTAAACGAGGGCATCTAAATAACTTAATTGATGAGATATGAATGATAAGATAATTATATAAAATTGGTAAAACTGGTAAAATTGGTAATTTAAACATACCTTTCAATTAAACTGCCACTATGGTAGGAGAGGGAGTGGACAATTTCCATTATTTTGTCCCACAACCCAGACGACTTAAAATTTGGAACCTCGTTTACCTCATCTTCCTTCGAGCCATTGCAAAAATAATTTTTGCAATTTGAGTGCTCCCCAAATTTATGATTTGGCAGATTAATTAGGTCGTGCCTCAACATTTCGATTCTTTCCTGAAAATTTTATTATCACAAATTGTAAATTTACCGACTATTTTCACTTTTCATACCCTGAGATTTCCGCTTTGGCTATTCCAGTGGATCGACGCAGCACTCGCAGCATTTCGAAATGATAAAATCTTCTTCCTAAGAAGTAATCTCAACTTTACGTCCCCTAAAAAACGTTTAAATTTTGGTGATATACACGCAACTTAAATTTTACCTGCGAATTTATTGTTGGATAAATCTTTCAATTTACGAACGAAATTTCTCAATAGGTGGTTTGAGCATTCAATTTTAGAAATGCTCTGATTCGCATATGGTGAACTCTGTACGAGTGTGTTGTAAACACTGCTGTCGCCGTCACCGATGACTCTTTAGTTCATAAAAACAATGATAATTAAAATTTCTGGGTTATTAAATTTTTTTACCTACCTATAATATATCAGTCCGTACATTTCCACGCTCATCTTGAATCCTTCCAGGATGATAGCCTTCTCCATGGACGTGGACGAACCTGTCCAGTTTTTGAAGCATTCGTGGGGCCTTGGCTCGGAGCTTTGATTTTGCGCTCTAGCACAAATAGTGCAATATTTATTTTTGACCCCTTTAAATAAAACCTTATTGGTTTTTAAACCGATTATTGTAGCCTGAAGAAAATACAAAGAAGTCATCGTTAGTATTAAAAAATATAACAATCCATACAGTGCCGGACAGAGAATCGTACTTTGACTTGTACGACCTTTTGGCCCAACTGCCATCAACGATTACGGTTATCAGTGGCGTCCCGGACGCATCCACATCGCCGCATTCGCGGGCTAGTTTGGCCTCTTCTTTGGCAGCCTCTTCCATGCTGAACGTTGCAGCAGCTAGTATTTGATCACCAACCTAAGGAAGGAAACATTAACCATTTTGTAATTAATATTTTTTGCTTACTATAGCTTCTCTCCTCCTATAACTTTTGTCGGACATATACGGCATATCTATGGCTCCAAACAATTCCTTGGACTGGCTATAGCCGATGCCGACAGTTAGGGCCCCAGATACCGCGCAAGTGTTTACGTCCATTTTCCCGAGACATATGTCGCTTTGCAAGACTCCCTCGTAATTGCAAAACTGCATTTCATTATGAAAGATGATCGAAGGCCGTCTCTTCTTTCCTCCGTAACCTGCATATCATTGAAATTGCAACTGAACAAACCAGGGTGTTTGTTCAAATCTTTAATTTGAGTAAATAGGTTGCCCAACTCAAAAATTCTTCTGCCATGAACCGAAAAAGGAGGGGGGTTGACGATAAAGGCTGAATCGATAGAAGCGGCGGAGAAAGAGTGGTTGGCTCCGTTGCAATGAGAGGAGGGGAAGGAATTTGGACATTTGAGGGTTCAGGTAAAGAAGGATTTTGAGGGGACATTTGAGGGTTTGGTGGCGGAGAAGAAGTCGTAGGCACCGTTGCAAGGAGAGAAGTTGAAATTTGAGGCTGTTGCACCTAAAGAAAAAAAAAATCTCACCTAAAAACCGTCATTAGGACAGAGTTGGGCGCATTCATATTCATAAATATGAATACATTCATATGGCGAAAGCCTGTGAATATGAATATGAATACAGGTATGGATATGAATATGAATACATTCATATTAATATTCATATTTTTCAGAAATTCATATATTTTGTATGAATTTTCAGATATTCATACATTTTTGTACATATTATATTCATACATTTGAATATGAATGAGCCCAACTCTTCATTAGGACTCGACAAGAACTTTTAGTCCAGTAAAATTAGACATTGTTTAGGCCTTAGGGTCGAATATTTGTTAGCGTTAGTATGGTTCTAATAGAAGTTTCCCAAGTTTACGCCCAATTCTTATAGGTTAGCAAAGGTAGGCTAATGTGTATCGTAACCATGCTCGAAAAACGCTTTCTTCGAATATTTATTTACTTTTTTAAACAAAAAAGTTCCAAAATTACGTAATTTTTTCACACCCCCCCCCCCCCCTCCTCCTATTTTTATTTATTTTATTTATATTTATATTTATTTATATTACTTATTATTGGATGGGAGGAAGATAAGCGAGGTAGCTAATAATAAGTTTAAACCACGAAGAAAATTTTAAAAAATAATATCGGAAGCTCTAGCCAAATACTAAGTAGATAAGACGTAAAATGTACCGGTAGTAAAGACTTACCTTTTTCACGAATTGGTTGCCCCGAAATCTGTTCACCTTTCTTCTTGAAGGCCAATTTTTTCCACCTCTACCCATTTTACTATTTATTTAAAATTATTTATAGAAAATGGCACGCTTAGAAAAACACAGAATATACAAAAATAAACAAAACTCAAAGTCAGAAGGCTTGGAAGGGGTCCGGGTCGGTACTCGGTAGGAGTAGGGAGCATGCGCACCAGAGTAAACGAAAAGGAACTTACAGGCTGGTAACTCGCCATCTACAGTATTTTTCGTACACTAAAAATCGGCCCCCCAAGATGGCCGCTTCGATCTGATTGGCTGATTCATTTGATCGTAATTCACTTATATCTCGGAACCACTCAATCGATTTGGCCCAAATTTTAAACTTATCTTTTTTTTAAATTCCGAATCTTTTCCACCTAACAAATTTAAAAAAAAACATTTTTTTTTAATTTTTAATTTCTTTAAAAATATTAGGCATTATTTATTTAGATATTTTAGGTGGAAATCGTAGCTTAGCAATTAAACTTTATTTTAAAAAAAGTCCGAATAGATTCCGTTCATTATTTCTCGACTTATCATTGAATTACGAAAAAGTGACCGTACGGCGCCCCGTTAATAAGTAAAAATAAGCGATTAGCGAAACGAAGGGAGATCCGAGCTTCAATCTTGTCGAGACAGGCTTGAACGGAGAGCGCAGGCGTGTAGAGCTAGTGAATAGGGAGCTGGGGGGGAGCGAGGCCCCGCCCCTGAATCCAATGCGGACGTGTTTCTTTGAAACCGGGCTTCTCCATTAGTTTAATAGCTCTATGATTTCGGGGCGTTATTTGTTTTCTCGACGGATTAAAAACTTGAGAATCGTGAACGAGAATCCGTTTATTGTTTACTCTCCCCCCTCCCCGCCCTTTCTTCCGTACCACGCATCCCCTTCGAACCCTAATTTTTTTTTATTTTAAAATATGTAATAGAATTTTTTAGATAAATTTTTTTTAAGAATAAATCTTCCGATTTTCACCAAATTTTCACAGGATCTTCCTTTTGACATCTAGAAAGTGGCGAGAGTGATTTTTGAATTTGATTTTGTTACTCTTGGTTCGTCTAACCGTTACTGATTTACGATCGAGGCGGGGCTTTCGCCATATTGCCATATAATAGAAAAAACACGGCCACAATTTTCAACGATTCTTTCAACGAGGGCGATTTTCATCAAGAAAACATGGCGGAGATATATCTATTTGAAGTTATAAAAAATTCCTTATATTTTTTACAAATTTGAGGTTAAAAAAAAATTTTTTAGTAGGAAGAAATTTCATACTTCCTCCTTTTGCGGCACCCGAACGAGGCAATCCGAGGCGAGCCATTCGTTTCGTGGAAGTGTTTCCGCGGCGAGGCAGCCAGGTCCGAGGCGTTCCGCAAGGAGTGTGACAGCCAGAGTCAGTACATAAAAGGAATTCGGCAGTAGGAAGTATAACAGAGCGGGAAGTATAATGAAGGGGGAAGTATAATGGAGGGGGAAGTATAAAGGAAGGGGATGTAGTAGGGAGGGAAAGTATAAAGGAGAATTTTCCAAGTTTGTTTTTTCGAAAAATTTTCCGGGGGGTTTTTTTTTTTGAAAAATTTTCTAAGTTCTTTTTTTCAAAAAATTTTCTGAGTTTTACTTTTTTTTTCGAAAAAATTTTTTAAGTTTTTTTGTCCAAAAAAATTTTTTTTTTCGAAAAATTTTCCGGGTTTTCCTTTTTTTTTTTTTTTTTTTTCGAAAAATTTTCTAAGTGCTTTTTTTGTAAAATTTTTAAGTTTTTGTCAAAAAAAAAAATTTTTTTTTTTTTGAAAAATTTTCCGGGTTTTTCTTTCTTTTTTTTTCTGAAAATTTCTAAGTGCTTTTTTTCGAAAAATTTTCTAAGTTTTTTGTCAAAAAAAAAATTTTTTTTTTCGAAAAATTTTCCGGGTTTTTCTTTCTTTTTTTTCTAAAAATTTTCTAAGTTCTTTTTTCAAAAAATTTTCTAAGTTTTAACTTTTTTTTTCGAAAAATTTTTTAAGTTTTTTTTCGAAAAATTTTCCGGGTTTTCCTTTTTTTTTTTTTTTTTTTTTTCGAAAAATTTTTTAAGTTCTTTTTTCGAAAAATTTTAAAATTTTTTTTCTTATTTTTATAAGGAGTAATTGGTGAAAATTTGGTGAAATTCGGATTAACGGTTCGGCCGCAGCGAATTTTTTAAAATTTCAAACAGACATATCTCCGCCATTTTTTCGAAATTCAAAAATCCCCTCGTTACATTCTTCTTCACCGGCTAAAGAAATTTGTGTAAAAATTTGGTGAAAATCGGATGAAAACTGTGGCCGTAAAGTGTTCCGGAAAATAATGCTACGGCCGGCCGGCACCACAGACAAAGTTGAGATCGGTAAAGATCAATATTCGATTTTACCCTCCGGGGTCTGGAAGACCCCTCCCCAAAAACCCGACGTCGAGGGTATCACAATAACTTCTTTAAGGAAGTAAAAATAAGTTACGAAATTAATCGAACAAAAAAATCGAAAGATCGAAATACAAAAATTGGTGTTTGTTTTTTAACTTATAATAATATGTATTGTAAAGGGTGGCGGGAAGGAGGGAGTGAGAGAGAGAATTAGAGAAACATGTAAACAAAAACAAGGATCGTCAAGCTGTTGGGAAGGAGGGAATGCGAGACTTGACTTAAAATCCGAAAGTTCTAGGATGGTAACTCGCACCTGACGGTAAAAGCCCTCAACTACAATAGCCCTTTAAATGCGTTTAAAATCCCTCGCTCAGAACGAAATTGACGAAAGGCTCCCGAAGGGTTAGGAGGGCGATTTGGCCCAGTGGAATTTCGGCCTGAAAATTTAGGAGCATCTAGTAGGTCTATAGAGAGGCCTACTGGTAAGTTTTGAAGGCCCTATGACGCCCGTGCTGTCGGTGAGAGCGTTGAACGTGTAGCAAACCACGCGTTTCTTAACCATTCACGTTTTAATTTTTCCTGAAGAGCCAAATCGAAAATTCGACGGTCGCCCAACGCCAATACTTCATAAACCGTGTTGAGAACAACTCCTATTTTTTTGGTAGCTAGCAAAAAATTGATTATATTGATTTCATGCGATTTTCTGAGAAAATGCGTACGGAAAATTCAACATTTTCCATCAAAACACCTGTTAAAAAAATCGCGCCACTTTTTAACCACTACTAAAACGTTCCTTTTTATACTAGAAAAGCCCCCAATTTTTTTCATAATTTTAAAATTGGTGGTACGGTGTCGTTTTCAAAGAAAACCACGACGATTTTAATGGTTTTTCACCATTTTTTTGATCATGAACCAAATAAACAATAAGAAAGTTTCCCTCTGACTCTTAAAAAGTAAAAAAAAACATTTAATTTAAATATATACTTATTTTTAAATAATACCGAAGCATAGGTATTATTTCAATTAAATAATATTGCTTATGCTGTACTAATAGGTATTTCCCAACTACCTACTAACTTAGGTTTCAATGAGTATTTTTTTTTTCTATTTCAAAAACTTAGGACAATTATTATTATGTGAACCGTCTTAAAAAATAAAATTATTAATAAATAATAAAAAAAAAAACTATTATTGTCAATGTAGAAGTCTGCATCAAGGACAGTGATTTACAATATAGGCAGCAAAACGTTGGCCCTTTTCTTTGACGGCACATATGTTCGGCACGAAAAAAGCGCCAACAACGTCTATCAAAGGAAGTCGTTCTCCGGGCAAAAAAAAAAAAAAAGATGCCGAAACTTAAAAAAAATCACTAGTCGCATGCTACGTCCTCAACCTGCTGCAAATACGTTGGCAGAGCTAGTTGAAAAAGAAGGTTGGGGTTGGACTCGGAAAAAGGTAATTTTCAAACAAGTTACAGTTTCTGAAATACCGGATTTCCCGAAATGACACTGCTGTGCCGTGAAGGGCCAACGTGTTGCTGCCTATGTTGTGCATTTTTCTAGCGACTGGCGACGTATGAAGTTCGATGAAATCCTTTTGTGAAACAGAGGAAACGAGTAGGTAAAACGTATTTTTCGAAAGATTTAAGAACGGAATGGCAAAAGTTAGATACTTGATGCTCATTATCGAGTCCAAGTATTGATGCAATTAAAGCGTATGAATTTTCTGTTCTGGTTTAATAAAAAAAGTTACCGGTGTTTGTATCACTGTCCTTGATGCAGACTTCTTCATTGACACTAATAGTTTTTATTTTTATTTATTAATTAATAATTTTATTTTTTAAGACGGTTCACATAATAATAATTGTCCTAAGTTTTTGAAATAGAAAAAAAAAATACTCATTGAAACCTAAGTTAGTAGGTAGTTGGGAAATACCTATTGAGTACAGCATAAGCAATATTATTTAATTGAAATAATACCTATGCTTCGGTATTATTTAAAAATAAGTATATTATTTAAATTAAATGTTTATTTTTTACTTTTTAAGAGTCAGAGGGAAACTTTCTTATTGTTTATTTGGTTCATGATCAAAAAAATGGTGAAAAACCATTAAAATCGTCGTGGTTTTCTTTGAAAACGACACCGTACCACCAATTTTAAATTATGAAAAAAATTGGGGGCTTTTCTAGTATAAAAAGGAACGTTTTAGTAGTGGTTAAAAAGTGGCGCGATTTTTTAACAGGTGTTTTTGATGGAAAATGTTGAATTTTCCGTACGCATTTTCTCAGAAAATCGCATGAAATCAATATAATCAATTTTTTGCTAGCTACCAAAAAAATAGGAGTTGTTCTCAACACGGTTTATGAAGTATTGGCGTTGGGCGACCGTCGAATTTTCGATTTGGCTCTTCAGGAAAAATTAAAACGTGAATGGTTAAGAAACGCGTGGTTTGCTACACGTTCAACGCTCTCACCGACAGCACGGGCGTCATAGGGCCTTCAAAACTTACCAGTAGGCCTCTCTAAGACCTACTAGATGCTCCTAAATTTCAGGCGAAATTCCACTGGGGCCAAATCGCCCTCAAACCCTTCGGGAGCCTTTCGGAAACACGTTTCTTTGGTCCTATTTGGAATTTTTGAGAATTTTTTTTTTTTAATCGCCATGAAATTGCAACGAAATTACCCACACAGATAAGGAATTTTGATATTTTTAAAATTTAAAATTTTAAAAAATTTAAAATTTGATACAGAAAAAAAATCTAAATTCCGTATCTGTCTGGGTAATTTCGCTGCAATTTCATGGCGATTAAAAAAAAAAATTCTTAAAAATTCCAAATAGGACCAAAGAAACGTGTTTCCGAAATTTTCATACCCGGTGGAGGACGCCCTTAAGCTTATCTGTTATTCTGCGGTGGTTGTCAGGTCCTCGGGTTCCTTCCGTACTGGGGAGTCCGGGATACCGTCTGGATTTTCGTTGCCGGGGTCCAGGTCCGTGTCTCCTTCGTCTAAAAAGCCATGACGGCGTCGAATTCTGGGTCATCATGGATGTAGGTGTCCGAAATGTCGTAGCCTTTGTCTCGGAGTTCGTCTTCGATGGACGGGGTTCCGTCGGGTTTCATTGCGTAGACCTCATGATTTAATGTAGTTTGGTAACTCATAGTATCAGGGGTTCGCAAATGGTAGGGGATGTACTTGTCGAGCCCTTGTTGGTTCCTCTGCTGCTGTTGTTGGTGTGACAAGTGGGGTTTCTGTTGATTGTTTGGGTTCTGTTGGGGTTGACCTCTGTTAGGTTGTTGGTTGTTGTTGGAGAATTCGGGTCTTCTGGAAGAACTCGGGAACTGATATTCGTTGGTTAATATAGCGATTGCTTCGTTAAGATCTTTCGGGCTCTTGGTTATGAGGAGCCTTCCGGTTTCTCCAGCTATGCCTTGGAGAAAGCTTTTAAGAGCGGTTTGTTCGATTAACTTGCCCATAGCTGCCGTGTAGTTGTCTATTAGCTTCGCCTTTGTTGTTGTTAGTTGTGTCAATTTACACATCCTAGTGTGGAACTGGAATACCGATTCGTTTTGTGACTGTCTCTGTTTTCCTATCTCGATCAATAGTGTTGGTAAATCTCTTTTGTCGCTATAATTAGCGTATAAAGCATTCTTGATGTCATCCCATGTGTTAAGAGACAATGAGAAAATGGTTTGTGCTGCTCGTCCTCTTATTTTTGATTTAATGTTGTTTAAGAGGACTTTATTCTCATAACTGTTGACGTTGGTCAAGTCGGCGAATTTAGTTATGACTTCTTCGCTGCGTTCGATGAAGCATTGAAGGAGTTCTGGTTCGCCATTGTAGTCTGGGATGGAGCTATAATCTTCGCGAGTGGGTCTATTGTGTGTCGGTTGTCTTAAACCGTGGATCAGTGCTTGCAATTGAGCGTCTGATATAAAGGTTGGGGGATTCGTAGCCATTGTGGGAGACGGTCTAGGGTAACGGTAATGTTTGGGATTATTGTCTTTTGCTTTCCCTATTTTGTTAACGAAGACTCGGTTGCGGGTAAAGAGGCAGTACTATCATCCAGTGCAATACTAATGACAGTTTCCTCTCGTTTCCGGTTTCTCTCTGGTAGCAAGACGATCATAGTGGAGTCTACGGAGCCAGTTGGTTTTCTTCTATTATCTTCTTTCTTCTACGTTTTCTTCTGGTTCTTGATTTAAATCGTTGAAACGAACCTGATCGCAATGTGTGGGGATCAGTAATCAAGTCCTAAACGACTGCGCCAATTAACTTTGAGTTATTCGAAAAGAAGTTTTTAAAAACTATTTTATTACTTTTTACAAGTTTAAACGATAAAATACAATGATAAAATATCTAGACCGACATTGATACGTTCAAGAGTTTGGGCAAGACTGAAGCTGCGGTCACGTTGTCAGGGGGGTTTATAAGGTTTTTTGTCTGCTGATTAAGGTGATTTGGATGCTTTATTGGTTCCTTTATGGCTTCTGTGTATTTTGATAGTCTTATCGTGCAGAATTTATTTCGGGAGTCACGTTCCTTCTTGGAAGGCGCCTGTTTAAGGTCAATATGGACGATTTATTGCGCAGTAGCCTTGGAGTGTGATGGTAATTTATATATATGTCGGATTAACGTTAGACTCCTCCTCCCATTCACCTTCCTCACGATCGTCCTGCATTCCGGGTGATTCCGGGTGATTCAGTGGTACACAATTTCAAACACCAAGGAGTTTATTAACAAACGAAAATCAAAAGTACAAAGTATCGCGCTCAAGTTGTACAACGAAATGAAATGACGAACGATTTAAATTAAACTTAAAACTTAACTTACGGTTTTACGGTTTTACAAGTCACAGGTAATAAGAATCACAATCAAAAGTCACAAGGTATTCTTTTTAAAACAAAATGGCCGGACAACTCCCACTTTGTACGGAAAACATCGGCTTCGACTCACTGAAACAGACTGACTGCTTTGCCGGGGACCCAAGGGGTACCTCCGTCTCCGCAACCCCTTGTGGCCAGGGTGCGCTACGTACCGATGTTTTCCATACGGGGGTGCTGTCCCTAGACCTTAGGTCTTCCTGTTCCTTCCCCGAGACGGCCAACCTGACAAGGCAGACGACCCGGATGCCTCACCTGTAAAAGAGAAACAGAATCAAACGAACAAACACTCGGCCACACTGACAAAGATCGGCCAAAAATCAGAGGCACAGGAACCGAACAGAACAGACAGTACAAGAACACGACCACGAGCGCTACAAGAATTTAAATGACAAGAGGGAGCGCATTGCGAAGCGCAAGCGAAGAACGCAAGTCGAGAGCACAAAGCAAACGGAAACAGAGGGCTGAGAGCCTCAAGAAACACAGCGAGAGGTGAAAGCCCCGCCCAAAGAGCAACGAGGGCGGAATGCCTCACAGTGAGAGTTGACAGTCTCACTCAAAACCAGGACCCAGCGCGGTCCAGAACTTAAGACGCAAAGATCAAAAGGAGAAAAGAAACAGGTAGAGGAGCCACGGCAATGCTAGCAGTCACGTTACGTCATGGCCTTGCGAGCTACGTAACCACACCACATAATGGCAAGTACCAAAGTGAAACCAATACACATCCAAGAAAGGAACAAAGCAACAACGCAAAGAATTAGCAAGTAAACCGACGTGACACATCGTGGCTGTGATAGCTAGTGGCACCCCAGAAAACAAGCCATCAAAAGGAACGGCAGTCACCAATGAGGCACATAATGGCGTCAGCAAAAGCGTCGGCTAGCACCCCACCAAGCAACAAACCAATAGCGTCTAAGAGCTTTGCGAAAACGTAGGCAAGAAATGAAAGAAAGGAAAGATGGGTATAAGTGCTCATGAACTGTAATAATTAGTTACTATCAGATTCATGATCGGAGACTGGGTCATCCGGATCAATTGCATCATTCAATTCCGTTTGTACGGAAGGATCAGGAACAGGTTCAACCCGATCGTGAGGGTACTTGTACGTACGATTCGAAGTGAGAGATTTTAATAGGTAGCGGTCATGTTCAAGTACGTCAACAATACGAAATGGTCCACGAAATTTGGGACTAAGTTTAGTTTGATTTCTGGGCTCGTTCTGAATTAATACGAGATCACCAACAGACATTAATCTAACTTTAGCTTTTCCTTTATCAAAACGGGCTTTATCATATTGGGAAGCATTTAACATATTTTGCGCGGCAGCATCACGTACAGCATCAATATCTACTTCATTAGATCCAGTAACAGATTCAGTTGGCGTCACAAGACCTAAAGGCCTACCAACTTTTCCAACCATCATTTCCAACGGTGAAGAGCGCGTGACTCGATTAATGGTGCAATTCATAGCCAATTGTATGTCAGGTACTGCTTCCTGCCACGAGCGATCACCTAGCTCTGTGGCGGTGAGCATGTTCGTTAAAACAGACATAACCCGTTCAACTTGTGCATTTGCGCGGGCTGCACCGGTAGAAATGAAGTGGAGATCAATTTGGTTAGTTCTACAGTATTGCTGGCGCCGAATATAGTCATCATTTCGGAGGCGTTCTTGAAAGGAAACGACCTCTCCACTCCATCAGTTCTTTTTATTAAGAACACTATCTTACTGTTATCACCTAATACTTTAAGGGTAACGTCAGTCAAAAATTTCAAAATCAAAGGAGTATCATTAATGATACCTATTTCTCTTCTTTTCTCCTCGTTTATGACGGCGATAGAAAAAGCGTATTCTAAGTGCTTAACTATCTGGCTATAGAAATTTGAAGGCACCCCCATGCCTTCCTCAAAAATAACAGGCGGAAGGATCACTTCTAAACTGGGGTAAACTCCAGTCGGAAGAATTCCTGCGGATTCAAATTTTGCTCTAGCAGAGCTTCCCAAACTAACGTGGGATATTATATGTGCGCTACTGTATGTAATGTCCGTCCAAGGGGGAAACGGTATTACGACCGCATTGGAGGTACGCTCATTTCCATAGCTATCAATGTTTAGGTATCTGACACACGTGGTGGCAATCAACTGGAAGTGGCATAGTAACTGTAAAGCGACGTAGCCGTTATACGCCGCAGCAGAACACATTTTGTCACTCTTCATAAGCATGTGTTTCTGTACGTCGACAGTAATGTTACTCATTGTATTTCGTCCTATTTCATGGACGCACATTTTAAGAACCAAACCGGGACAATGATAGCTAAGTGCAGTAGTCTCATTAACTATCAGCGGCTCTAAATACATACTGCGAATGTACTCGAAAAGCGCCAAACCAGCGCGTTCGACCCATTTAATTGGCATCGGAGGTAATCCGGTGCCAGGAATTTTACTAGGGAATTCGGTCCATTCCACTACAATGTGCAAATAAGCGCATGTGAGGCAATAGCGCCTACCAGTAACAGGGTAATCTTGCCCATTCATTGGGGTTCTGAAAGGGTTCGGTTTGCCATCGCAAACATGTGGAGCTAATTTCTTTAACGCATCCGACTTATTCATCCTTACTGTGGAAAGTAATATGTTAGTCAGATTTACAACGAGAGGGGAGGGATTCAACCTATAGCCAGCGGGCAAGGTTTTAGATTTAAAGAATTGGATAATTAGCTCATCGCCAATTGTACATTTGTTATTTAATAGATTCGCTTGCACGGCTAAGGCATGCTCGTACTTGCGGTAAGTTAATACACTAATCGGAGTGTTGTTCGGTCCTTTTGAATGAGATAGAAATATGTCTCTAACTGCTTGTTTAGCAGCAACGACGTTATAACTCATAACGCTAGTTACAGTAGCGTTACTTGATGTTACAATTGCATTAGTCGCCTTTGCGGCATTAGTATTATTTTGTGATCCACTAGGGACATTACCTGGAGCTTTCCTTACGACTGGCTTCCCACCACCAGCTGTATTTTGAGCTTTTCTCATTTTTGGTGTTTTACTACACCGAAGTCAATTTGAAAGATACGTCAATCACAATAGCTTAATGAGCAAATGCTTCATCAACGAACGATTCGGTTTTTCAAATTTTTATAGCCAGATAGTTAAGCACTTAGAATACGCTTTTTCTATCGCCGTCATAAACGAGGAGAAAAGAAGAAATAGGTATCATTAATGATACTCCTTTGATTTTGAAATTTTTGACTGACGTTACCCTTAAAGTATTAGGTGATAACAGTAAGATAGTGTTCTTAATAAAAAGAACTGATGGAGTGGAGAGGTCGTTTCCTTTCAAGAACGCCTCCGAAATGATGACTATATTCGGCGCCAAAATATTGAAGCTACTATACTGTCTGCTTTAACAGAGCCAGCTATTGACTCTACTATTACCTACAACTTGAGCGCGATACTTTGTACTTTTGATTTTCGTTTGTTAATAAACTCCTTGGTGTTTGAAATTGTGTACCACTGAATCACCCGGAATCACCCGGAATGCAGGACGATCGTGAGGAAGGTGAATGGGAGGAGGAGTCTAACGTTAATCCGACATCAGAAGTGGGATTAACGTTAGACTCCTCCTCCCATTCACCTTCCTCACGATCGTCCTGCATTCCGGGTGATTCCGGGTGATTCAGTGGTACACAATTTCAAACACCAAGGAGTTTATTAACAAACGAAAATCAAAAGTACAAAGTATCGCGCTCAAGTTGTACAACGAAATGAAATGACGAACGATTTAAATTAAACTTAAAACTTAACTTACGGTTTTACGGTTTTACAAGTCACAGGTGTAGCGTGACTGAGGGCGTTTTTAAAGTAATTCAAACACTTCCGATTTATACACTTTTATTATTAACTATTCAACATTCAATATTCACACTTACTCTCGTCTCATTACAAATCTCTCTTTTTTTACTCACTCATCCCTCTCTCTACATTTTCCTACCAAGGTGGGGGGACGACTCCCACTCTTCTATTACTACCCTTACATCATCCCCCTCCTTGGCGAAAAAAAAATTTTTTTTCACAAAAAAAAATTTTTTTTTTTTTATACATAAAAACTCAACAAATTACTTCTATTCTATCAATTCTATTATGTAGGAAGTCATGAAAATGAATTCTTTTCTTACGATATTCATCAAAATCATCGGAATTTAACATATATTGATTTCAGGTGTTACGTTTTCATCTAATGCAACTATATGTAGTCTTTTAAACTTCTGACTAGTTAAGATATGATAACGTAACAATATATATGATAAAAGTCAGGATTAGCTCCGCGAGCAAACTTCGTCATTAAAGTATTTCTAAAAGCCATTATCAATCCATGAGGATCTTCAATAAATCTAGATTTCTCTGATTCACATATACTGATCTTATCTGCTGCAATGTAAGCACCATTTTTGCATGTGATTGACGAAATTCGGCAAAATAATGACCTAAATAAACTTTAATAGGATTCAAAATATGACCAGCTGCACTAGTCCTTTCTTCAGTTCTTTTTACAACATCATCATAATGAGCACCATCACGTATTCTGCTTTCACCAACTGTAATAATATCATCGCCAACAAACTTTTCAATCTTAAAAGAAAGTGATTCTTGTAAAAATCGATCAAGAAAAACGAAATCAGATATAGATTTTTTTGTAAAGAATTCATAAGCAATGTGGTCAATTCACCAGAACCGTGTGACGTCAACAAATTAAAGTCACTACCATCCAAAAAACATGAGGATGTCGCCTTTTTCATCTATTACATCATCTGAAAACTCATCCAAACCTATCACACCTTCTATGGATACAATTCTTTTCAATCTCTTTTTACTACGATCTCCAGCTAAATGATATTTCGTTATGAGATCCATATTACTTCTATAGATTTTTCTTCCCACATCCCACAATGTACCATGCATACGCCCAAACCATATGCTTTATCAACGTATATCCCTAGGACGACCCATTAACGAGCCAGTTCCTTTAACGATATCCTTAATCGCCTCAATCATTGGATTTCGAAAATTTTTAAAAGAGCAATTAGAATCATATGCAGCATAATCGGCAGCATAAATCAATTTACTCGAATCACCCGTATAATGTATTATATCAATATCATCTATCATTCGCGATCCAATTGATTCATCAAATCCGGAAGCGATTTTTCTAGCCATGTCAATTGAGTCCGGTTTATAAGTACCAGCATCTGTAATAGCATAATCAAGTATAGGTTTAGCAACGGCTAATTGTGCAGCTAACACTGAAAGAGATACAGGATAAATAGCGCGAGTAGCACGAATGACAACTTCTCTGTGTCCGATCTTTAATGCACGCTCTTTTTTCGAATAATCGATGTTCATATCCTCCTTAAAAGTTGACTCTCCGTTAATCAATCCTACAGTAGCTTTTGTTTTCACCGATACTTCCCGATTTTGTGGATTATTCAATGAAGGTATTATTTTTACAGTTTCAGAAGCGCCAGTTGAACGAAAGAGTGCTAGCATGTTTCTTCTCCATGTTGTATCATCTACATGTTGATACCTGCTGTTATAGCATTCACATATATACTTTTTTATATTATTTTGAATATATCAATGAAATTTGGATGCACATATCATGTTCAGTAGATTGTGCTGCGGTAAGAAAGGAATCACATCGGCCAAAACCACCTATCACAGGAACGCTTAATAGTTGTGTGAAGAAATAGTTGTTATTATAAAATTGAGTTCTTGGATCAAACGGAATGTATAAAAGAAGATTCGCAAGCGGCGAAAAAACGTTACTATCTTTAAAGAATTTCTTAATGTTTTCTAATTCAGCGGTAACAGAGTCTAAAACTACCTTAGAACCTAAATAGGACAAATTTTTATTCGCTTCGAATTTTAGCTCACCCATATTACGCAATTGATCACTACGAACCTTTTCATAATAAAATCATGACCATAATGTATCAAAGTAACATAACAAGAATAAAATCCTATAAACTTTAACAAAGTGGGGGGTAAATTACGCAACTCTTTGTTATAACTTTGGACTAGGTAATAATGCTTTAAAATATTCAAAACCCATTTCATCAACCGAAAGTTTAAGGAGATAGATTTCTCTAACTGACGAAGGCAACCGCCGAAAGCTCGTTTCATTTGTGAGTCCTCTTTTTTTAAATGTTTTTTTCTACCTATCTATAACCAGTGCAAAAAAGTTTATTAAACCACAAGTGGTTTTTCTTCGTTTTCAAAAATTAAGTATATATATATATATATATAAGCGTCCGGATATCGTTACGCCGTTCGGCCGGTACAACGTACAATGGTACAGCAAGTCGTCCATTATCCCATATTCAAACCCCAGTGCTGTATATAGGAAGGGATACCCTTCCCTTTGGAGAACAACTACCTCCACTGTTCATACGGCAAACTAAGTGCCGTCACCAGCACAAGCTCGTCTAATCCGAGCAGGATGGGGAAGAATCTGTCCCTTTTTCCAGCTTCCATGCGGAAACATATCGATAGCACCGCATCCGTCACGTTATTTCCCCCGTCGTGGCGATGTGGTGCTCAATTTCCGCCAACCAATCCGGGTCGTTAACCGCCTTATAAAGGGACAGGAGATCCTTCAACTCTCCCGATATATCCAACCACCGACTCTTTTATAAAACACTTTTCCCAGGAGAACTGTACATGCGGAGGAACCTCCCAATAATATTTACACCTCGATTCCGCAAGGGATGTTTCCACACCCTCCTGGTCAAGTATATATATATAAGCGTCCGGATATCGTTACGCCGTTCGTCCGGTACAAACGTACAATGGTACAGCAAGTCGTCCATTATCCCATATTCAAACCCCAGTGCTGTATAGGAAGGGATACCCTTCCCTTTTGGAGAACAACCACCTCCACTGTTCATACGGCAAACTAAGTGCCGTCACCAGCACAAGCTGTCTAATCCGAGCAGGATGGGGAAAATTCTGTCCTTTTTCCAGCTTCCATGCGGAACATATCGATAGCACCGCATCCGTCACGTTATTTCCCCCGTCGTGGCGATGCGGTGCTCAATTTCCGCCAACCAATCCGGGTCGTTAACCGCCTTATAAAGGGACAGGAGATCCTTCAACTCCCCGATATATCCACCACCGACTCAATCGCCGGCGTCCCTATCGAGAACAGCACCGATACCTCGGTGCTGCGCGGCATCTGAACTTCCTTATTGCTCGCCATGTTATGATTATTAACAAAAGAAAGAAACTTTAATTTAAAAAAAAAATAAATTTTAAATTTAATAAAATTAATTTTAATAAAATTGTCTATACTTAACCAATCAAACCTATACTATAAAAATGTAAAATTATAAATTATAAAATTACACTGACCACAAAATACCTTATATACAATATACAATTTTATACATGAGCGAGCGATGCATATCGAGGAGTTTTATCATGCACCGACCGTACCCCCTTATCGGCTATTCCCATACTTCTTCGGTATTTTCCTCGAAGTAGTCGTGCTCCTCCTCCCATAACAGACTGCTGGGATAATAGCCACATTCGGGGCAATTCCGCCGCTCCTGGTGGATTATCCCATGCTCTTCTATAAAACACTTTTCCCAGGAGAACTGTACATGCGGAGGAACCTCCCAATAATATTTACACCTCGATTCCGCAAGGGATGTTTCCACACCCTCGTGGTCAAAGTAATATATATAGCGTCCGGATATCGTTACGCCGTTCGGCCGGTGCAAACGTACAATGGTACAGCAAGTCGTCCATTATCCCATATTCAAACCCCAGTGCTGTATATAGGAATTCATACGGCAAACTAAGTGCCGTCACCAGCACAAGCTCGTCTAATCCGAGCAGGATGGGGAAGATTCTGTCCCTTTTTCCAGCTTCCATGCGGAAACATATCGATAGCACCGCATCCGTCACGTTATTTCCCCCCGTCGTGGCGATGCGGTGCTCAATTTCCGCCAACCAATCCGGGTCGTTAACCGCCTTATAAAGGGACAGGAGATCCTTCAACTCCCCGATATATCCAACCACCGACTCAATCGCCGGCGTCCCTATCGAGAACAGCACCGATACCTCGGTGCTGCGCGGCATCTGAACTTCCTTATTGCTCGCCATGTTATGAATTATTAACAAAAGAAAGAAAAGTGGCGATGCGGTGCTCAATTTCCGCCAACCAATCCGGGTCGTTAACCGCCTTATAAAGGGACACATTCGGGGCAATTCCGCCGCTCCTGGTGGATTATCCCATGCTCTTCTATAAACACTTTTCCCAGGAGAACTGTACATGCGGAGGAACCTCCCAATAATATTTACACCTCGATTCCGCAAGGGATGTTTCCACACCCTCGTGGTCAAGTATATATATAAGCGTCCGGATATCGTTACGCCGTTCGGCCGGGCAAACGTACAATGGTACAGCAAGTCGTCCATTATCCCATATTCAAACCCCAGTGCTGTATATAGGAATTCATACGGCAAACTAAGTGCCGTCACCAGCACAAGCTCGTCTAATCCGAGCAGGATGGGGAAGATTCTGTCCCTTTTTCCAGCTTCCATGCGGAAACATATCGATAGCACCGCATCCGTCACGTTATTTCCCCCGTCGTGGCGATGCGGTGCTCAATTTCCGCAACCAATCCGGGTCGTTAACCGCCTTATAAGGGACAGGAGATCCTTCAACTCCCCGATATATCCAACCACCGACTCAATCGCCGGCGTCCCTATCGAGAACAGCACCGATACCTCGGTGCTGCGCGGCATCTGAACTTCTCTTAAAATCGAATATTCAAACCTATACTTAACCAATCAAACCTATACTATAAAAATGTAAAATTATAAATTATAAAATTACACTGACCACAAAATACCTTATATACATATATACAATTTTATACATGAGCGAGCAATGCATATCGAGGGAGTTTTATCATGCACCGACCGTACCCCCTTATCGGCTATTCCCATACTTCTTCGGTATTTTCCTCGAGTAGTCGTGCTCCTCCTCCCATAACAGACTGCTGGGATAATAGCCACATTTGGGGCAATTCCGCCGCTCCTGGTGGATTATCCCATGCTCTTCTATAAAACACTTTCCCAGGAGAACTGTACATGCGGAGAAACCTCCCAGTAATATTTACACCTTGATTCCGCAAGGGCTGTTTCCACACCCTCCTGGTCAAAGTATATATATATAAGCGTCAGGATATCGTTACGCCGGTCGGCCGATTCATACGTATAATGGAACGGCAAGTCGTCCATTATCCTATAGTTAAACCCTAGTGCCGTATATAGGGATGGATACCCTTCCCTTTTGGAGAACAACCACCTCCACTGTTCATACGGCAAACTAAGAGCCGTCACCAGCACGCGCTCGTCTAATCCGAGCAGGATGGGGAAGATTCTGTCCCTTTTTCCAGCTTCCATGCGGAAACATATCGATAGCTCCACATCCGTCACGTGATTTTTCCCCGTCGTGGCGATGTGGTGGTCAATTTCCGCCACCCAATCCGGGTCGTTAACCGCCTTATAAAGGGACAGGAGATCCTCCAACTCCCCGATATAACCCACCACCGACTCAATCGCCGGCGTCCCTATCGAGAACAGCACCGATACCTCGATGCTGCGCGGCATCTGAACTTTGTTATTGCTCGCCATGTTATGGAGTATCAATAAAGAAAGAAACCGTAAAGTTAAAAAAAAAAATTTTTAATGTAATAAAAATTGAACGAAAGAGAAAGAAGAAAAAAAAAAATTTAGTTGATATTAATAAAAGTATAGTTGAATATAGTTAATAAAATTAGTGAATTAAATTAATTTAATCTAATAAAAAATAACCCCTTAAGTAATAAACTCTTAATAATAAAGTCTAATAAATCTAATAAACACTTACGTCAAAAAAACCTCTTACTTAATAAACTCTTAATAATAAAGTCTAATAAATCTAATAAACTCTTACGTAAAAGCCAAAAAAAAAAGAAACGCGAAAATTTTTCACTGTTATACCTAATTCACTTTTCACAAATGGTTTACAAGTGTACAAGTCTACAAGTGCCTTGAAGCCCTTGAAAAGCAATGACCAGAATTTCCCAAAACCCTCCTAAGTTTAAGCCCCCCCCCTCTACTTGAAATTTTGCTTACAATTCCATCTTGAGGGTTGCTTTCCTTTCTTCTTTTTTTTTTTTATTTCTCGTTTTTTTTTTTTTTTTTTTTTTTTTTTTTTTTTTTTTTTTTTTTTTTTTTTTTTTTTTTTTTTTTTTTTTTCTACGTTTTCCCTCTTCAACCTCTAGGTACCCTATTCCTTTTTTTTTTTTTTTTTTTTTTTTTTTTTTTTTTTGTTTTCAAGCCCATCATCTATCACTCAATTTATGGTTTCCTACATTCAACCTCTTCACTTTTTTTTTTTGTTGACCCTTCCATATTTTCTTCGAAAGCCTTTATCTATGCCACCACGCACTTCCAAAAAATACCTTCTAAAACACTCATATCTATGCAACCATGCACTTTCCAAAATATCCCCACATATCACATTCGTAAGCCCAAACTATATCCACTCTTTTTTTTTTCTTAACAGTATCAAACGACGGAACCCCTTATCTTAACTACTACCCAATTATCCTACGCAGCTAAACAACTCTTAAAAGAATTTCCACTTCAGCATGACTGTCTATTTATTCATTTACTTTTTCCAAGGAAAGTTAATCAAATCCCATTCACTCCAAATTTCTCATTTATACTGTGGTCCCGGGGCCACGATGTAGTTCTCACTTATCGCCTACGCACGCGGATACGTATAGGGCGCCTCGAGTAATTTCGAAACTCGCTGGGTACGATAACCCATTCTCAGATAATGGGTACCTATTCTCAGATAATAGGATACATATACAAAACCATTGTTGCCCTCAAATTAACAACATCCAATCCTTTATTGCTCTCAAACTAACAACATCCAATCCATTGTTCTCCTCCAATTAACAACAACCAATGTTGCCCTCAAGTTAACAAACAACCATTGTTGCCCGCGAATAGTCCCAAAATATGACGTCTAATAAAGCCCTCAAGTTAACGCTTTAAAATAGAACGCCCTCAAATAATCATAACCTTAATCCCGAGCGCGAGAAGACTTCAACTCCTTTACCCGCTGATTACCCTCTCAATGCCGATCCAGTCGTACCATTCCATCCGACACCCTCTCAAAAGGACGGTCAAAAGTCGTTATCCGCCTTCCCTCGTACGTGCGCTAACCTTAACCTAAACTATCATACTTCCTTTTACACTTCACACACTTTCTCAAACAAGAGGCCTCTCATCTCTTAATAACATTTTCTCTATTGAAAACTCCTACCTAACATTTAGATCCTACTCCACCCCGCCATTTTGGAAAAGAAATATTTCTAAGGTGAACATCAAAAGTATCACGAGTCCGGTATCGCGAATTAACCCTAACTCGGCAAAAAAAAATGTCCTTTTATTTTTGTTTCGAATATTTTTTTCATTATCTCTGGTCCTCTTAAATAATAGGAAAAATAGTAAAAAAAAAATTAATTTCTTCTCAGAAGAAATAATGATTAATTAAAGAAGTGTGTCACTGGTGACACATTGCCGAGTCCCCCAACCACAAATTTTTCATTAAGTAAATCCATGTATACATGAATCTGCTATACATTTATTGGGACCTGGATGAAGGAACTAAATAAAACATATATAATTACTTTGCAAATATTTATATTGAAACCATTTATACAAAACAAAAATTAAAATACAAAAATACTAATTAAAACACTTATATTCTAATTCATTTTCAAATTTAAATTCTAATTAAAATATTATTTATATTTCAATATTTATCTATCATGTACTTCTATTGCTATTTTAATTTATACAAATAATTTATTTCTTATGAAACTCCAAAAAACAGTTCCTCTGGGGATTGAGGCATAACCGGCACTCACATTTTGGGCAAAATGCCAACTTTGGTTCTGGTGACAATGCCGGCATCTACCCCGACTGCCAAATTCTGGCAAGTGATCAGCTTCCTCAAACCTCGTTGATGGTGCTGGAGGTGGAGTAGGGCTAGATTTTCTAGAGGAAGAGGGAGAAACAGATGGACTGTGACCAGAACTTCTTGGTCTCCCTGGAGGCCTACTTCTAGACCTTAGCACAAGGCTGTCAGCCACTTCCATCCTAAACCTTTTTAGGGGCATAGCATTTTTGCCATAGTCTTGGCGGTACAATATCCAAGCATTATTAACTGAGATGTCGAGAAGCTGCGAAAATATTGCCATGTACCACTTATGCGTCCTAAATGATGTCCTATAGAGGGCGATGAGCATATCTGCTAAATCCACACCTCCCATGTGTGAATTGTATAGAAGGACGACATATGGGCGTGGTATATTTATCTTCTTATTTTGCTCTTTCGACCATTTTTTTCGACTCTACCGGATATGCTCCTGCGAATGAGCTTGCAAAAGTTACGGGCTTGTTATCGAGTCATTTTACAACTGTCAAATTGTGACGATTGTTCACTTTTTGGATAAAAGAGCCCCTACCTTTCTTTTTTAACGTGAATTATACAATTTCATTCTCCTAATATTCACTATTTCGTCTGTCCACCTTCCATTTTTTAACATCCTGATTTCGTATGTAACAGGCCCCGCCCTTTTAAGTAACATAAATGGCCCAATATATTGTCGTCAACTTCGCCGGTTTTTCTGAAATTTGCGAAAATTGACGTATTAATACCAAATCCCCGTCGTTATATTCCATTGATTTATGTTTTTTATCATAGTACTTGTAAAAACTCAATAGAAGTTTTTTATTATTTATTTAAAAGACAACTTTATTTAAGACAAACACAACTTTACTTAAGGCATAGGGCCAGACACTCTTTGTTTACAATTTTAAACTGACTGTTTTCTTTGAAACCTCCCGCCGGCTCCCGAACACTTGACAACCGTTCGTTATTCACTGTTACTCACGGTTACAGCACTTTAACAGTACTTCTTTTGGCGTGCCTGCGCCTTTTGCAGAATTTGTGGTATTTGGGCACGAACCTCTTGTAACTTGGATATATTCGTCAACACATCCGAGTTAACTGAGGTGGGTAAAAATGCCAAATCTGTCGGCATTCTAGGTTCGAACCCATGCATGAGATAAAAGGGGCTAAAATTAGTACTCGATTGCACACTTGCATTATAGCTTAACATTACATGTCCCAAATGTTTCACCCAGTCGGTGTGATTGGTGGTATAATGGGTCAGCATACCCGGCGCCTCCACCAATTGTAAAGCGGCCCACAGACGCACAATATTATTGTGCAATGTGGGTTGCACAATATATTGACGGCGCCCCACAGACGCTCAATATTATTGTCCAATATGTCGGTTTCTGCAAAAAATGGTTTCGTTTGGGGTCGATATTGACGGTTGTGCAATATATTGTGCAATCTTGAGTACAGACGTACAACCACATTGTGAGCTAACAACTCGCTTACATATGAATATAAAAATGAATAACAAAAAAATGAAACACTAGTTAAAGTTTTAGGTTTGTTTTGATAAGCTTAACTGTTTAGGTTACAGAGAAACGAGAACGGGTGGGATATTGCGCAATACTGCCAACAGACGGTACAATATTACCCGTTTGTACAATATATTTTCAACTTTCTGAACATCACGCAATATATTGTGCAACCTTTCAATTTCGTCTACACACGATCAATATTATTGCGCAAACCCAAATATGGCACAATAATATTGTGCGTCTGTGGGCCGCTTAACGTAATAAGGGTAATAATCCCTTAAGATTTAAGAAGGAGATTTAGGTTCGAAAGCGGTAGTTTACATTAGATACATGATTGTCATAGCTTAAATTATGTTTTGTTTTAGACATTTTCGAAATTTAAATTATTCTAAAAGGGAAATATGATCTAGTAAAATTAATTAAGAGCTATGAACATAGATTGAGTTAGTAAAGTATCTTAAGTGAGAATTAGTATAAGCTATGCTTTTTACAACAATAATAGAATTTAGGATTGAGACATAATGTTTGGTTCTCATTGGTGTCGCGACCTTTTGATTTAAGAAGAGTTAGGATTTGGATTTTTATTTGTTAGTTATTTTTAGTTTTTGTCGCGACCCTAATTGTTTGATTTAGAATTAGAATGAGAACTTGAATAAGAATTAGACACATTATAATCACAATTTACAATTTGAAGTTACATAAGTGATCTTATCCTAGATTTACAAAAAAAAAATGTTATTTATTTACATAATGTGGCGTTAATCTTGTGGTGTTAATCTTCACGTATGTATAGTGATCTCCTCTGTAGCGTCGGGGAGAGGTGACGATGATGGATATCTTGAAGAGCAACGAATTCTGACCGATGTCCAACGTGCGAGCCCGAGGATTGATTGAATATTTGCACGCACGGGACGCACTTGCAGCAAGCTGACGTGGTGCGCCACAAAGTGAATAAGAAGCTGAATATTCCGAGCTTTGAACATACGTAGTAGGTCCCGATGATGGTGGTGATAACCCCGATGGTGATCAAGGCGGGGTTAACCCAACTCGAGTGCTTGATGATAAATGGCTCGTTTAGCTGTTTATCAAGCTTCTCGTGCATCTTCGAGAGTTCGTGCTTCTGTTTGTTCAGCTCGTTTAGGTCGAGGTTGAGAAAGTTCAACCTCTTTAGCTGGGGAGCAGTCGTTTTTGTGAGGTTGCTGTACAGATCGCAGCAACAGTCGTCCTCCAAGATGTCCGTTAGTGGAATCTTGTAGGTTGAGTTCGACGTCCCAACTGTGGTCTTCCCGTCAAGCGTTATTTTTGTGGTGAATGCTTGACAGTCGTTCTCCAAGGTCACGATTCCCATGCCAGAAATAACCTCGTCACTGATGGTGTTGTTGCACTGAATGTGAAGAGGAGTTCTCTCAGAGACGATGTAGAGCCATCTCTGTCCGGTTAGCTGGTGCCAGATCTCCACATCAGCGTAGAGGTGTCGAACTTCGCAGGTTTCAGGAATCCGTTGAAAGTGTTCGAAGAAAGTGGAGATTTCACAATTTTCGTAGCCAATCCGTCTTGCCATGTTTATGCCCTTGCATAACCAGTGCGGGGTCACGTACTCCCTGCACTTCTGCAAGCTATCGAGATTCGCATAATACATCCTGGAAGAGGAAAGTAGTAGGTAGGGATGCTTAGGATTAATGTATGAGTATAGAAATTGAGACTCTTTGTGGGGAGTTGGTAAGGGAAGCATTCCGAATATATCGTAGGATTCCTTTTGTACAAGTGGGACTTCGAATACCATCACCAGAGTGTCATTTTGGATAAATGCCTTTGTGTCCATAAGAGAATAATATATTGTTGCATATCCAGCAACTTAACTTATTGCTATTTATAAATATTACTCAACCTCGTAGTTGCCTCGGGTCTTCCCTGAGAACTTTCTTTTTGGATTATTTTTGGATTGTTTTTGTTTACTTAAATTCTAATGGGAATCTAATTGAATTGTTTTTACAAACTTTGGTAATTTCAATTGTAAATTACCGTTAAAATAAAACTCTGTTAAACTATATGTTTCTGTTTATTCACGTACAACAGGAACATAAAAATGGCGCCCGAACAGGGACCCTCTTCATATTAATAGAGGGTAACACGATTGCTATAAGGATTTTGTAAACCAAAACAAAGTAGTTTGATCAAAAACTTCAATTGCTTTACCTGGTGCACAAATCTAACGCATGACGTTCACAAAACAGAGCTTAACGAGTAGTTTGCGATTTGATTTTCCAGCAAATTTGCATGTTTCTTGTTTTCTGCATAACATTTCTATCTTTTCCTTCAATCTCATTTTTCCATTACTTGCACTTGCTCCACTATAAGATTTATCATGTCGGTAAGCGAGAATAATGACGAAAATGAACGTTTTCATGATGCTGAAGATATAAGCTTAGGTACACTTTTTCAATTCATTCCAAACTTTAATGGCGAAAGACAAAACCTAACACATTTTATCCAATCATGCAATTCAGCCATGTCCATTGCTACACCGCCACAAAAGGGGAATCTTTTCCGTTACATCGCGGCAAGACTTTCAAGTAAAGTCACCTGCGAATTAAATTTTGAGGAAATAACATCTTGGGATGACCTTAAAGCACAATTAAAACTATTCTATGCATCATCAAAAGACCTGACCCAACTCCATGAAGAATTAGAAACAATAAAACAATTCCATAACGAAACGGTAACCGACTTTTACAAACGCTTGGAAAATATTAAGGCACAATGCATCACAGCAGAGGCTAATTCAGCCACACCAACTGAACTAAGCGGAATTAGAAAATCCATTCAGAATACTGCTTTGCGCAGATTCATTATGCATTGTCGTCCTGAAATTTCCCAAATGCTACGTGCACGGGAAATTCCAACTCTAAATGACGCGTTAACCATTGCTATATCGGAGGAAAGATATCAATCCTACCGAAGACCATCTTCTTCACGGGCATATGAAGGGAAATTCTGTAAATTTTGCAAAATAACGGTCATGACATTAAGGAATGTAGAAAACGCGTAAAAAACAATCAAACTGAAACAAGCAGGAACAACACAAAAACTTGTAATTTCTGTGAAGCATTAGGACACACTGAGTCCGAGTGCCGTAAAAAACAAAATGACCACAAATTTTGTACCAATTGCCAAACTAAGGGACATTATAAGTCCGAATGTAGAAGAGGAAAATTTTGCTCCCACTGTCAAATGAAAGGACACACCAATGGCGAATGCTTCAAAAAGAGCCCCAACCAAAATCCTAAAGTCAACCATTTAAACGACACAGGTTCCCGGGGAACCGTCGACCGGGTAAACCTAACCAAAAAAACGACGGACAACAACCAATAATTTCTTTCTTTTGCCCTAAAATCAATGGATCACTCAAATTCTTAGTAGATACAGGAGCATCAACAAATATCATAAAGAACAATGTTTTCAGTTCTAAGACTCCTCTTAACATAAAAGATAAAACAACAATTTTTGGGATCACTTCTGAACCCATAACAACTATTGGATCCATTGTGTTACATTTAAAAAACGGAACGTTCGATTCCAATACAAGAATTAATGTAATTCAATCAAACAAAATTTCTTTATCACTCGACGGAATATTGGGCAATGAATTCTTAAAAGAAAACAAAGCCGAGATAAGTTACGGGTCGGAGACGATAACTTTAAACGGTAAAAACTCAAATTAAATCAACCAGTTGAATTTCCTAAAAAGATCCACCAAATCTCGTCTAAAACTTTCGATAATAAAAAACAATTACCAATTAAGAAACAAACCATTGTTTCACCAAAGAAAGAGACAGTCAATGCATGGCCAGCAAAGACGAACTCTATCCAAAAAAACAATTCGGTAATTGAAGACCTTCATGCAAATAAGAGCTCATTTCATGAATTGGGAAAAAAGAAAGTAAAAACGATGACAAAAAATGGAGACAAAGCAATGGTAAACAAACCCAGAACTTTAATCCATGGACAAGAAGGAATCAACACAATTCACGAACGAAATGAAACATTACGCGAAAATTTAAGAATCAATCAATTAAAGGAGAAAGAAAAATCTTCTCTCCTCTCCTTATGTCAGGAATTTTCAAACATTTTTCATCTTCCAGGGGACAAACTGACAAAAACGAACTCTGCTTCTCATTCGATCCCCACGACCAAAAACGGTCCCATTTCTAGCAAAATATATCGTTTTCCAAAAATTCATGAGGAAGAAGTCAAAAACCAAATTGAAACTATGCTAGAACAAAATATTATTCAAAATTCAAATTCGGATTACGCGAGTCCAATATGGGTGGTTCCCAAAAAATTAGACGCATCAGGAAAACAAAAATGGCGTCTGGTAGTTGACTACCGAAAGTTAAATGAAGTCACTCCAAGTGACAATTATCCTATTCCAAACATAGAAGATATCCTCGATAGATTAGGAAATTCGAAATATTTTACGTCTTTAGACTTAGCCAACGGCTTTATGCAAATTCCAATGAATCCATCCGATCAAACAAAAACGGCTTTTAGTACTCCCCACGGACATTACGAGTTTTTACGAATGCCTTTCGGTCTCAAAAATGCTCCGGCGACATTTCAACGCCTAGTCGACAAAGTGTTGAAAGGGACTAATAGTTTTTGCTACATTGATGACATCATTGTTTATGGGGATACCCTAGAAAATCATAATAAAAATTTACAACAAGTATTTCAAAAATTAAGGGATCATAACTTAAAACTACAGCCCGACAAGTGCGAATTTATGAAAAACAAAATTAAATATTTAGGACACATAATAACGCAAGATGGTGTCCAACCAAATCCTGAAAAAATAGAATCAATTCAAAAATTAAAGAACCTAAAAATGTAAAACAAATAATGTCATTCCTAGGGTTAGTAGGTTATTACAGGAAATTTATTCCTTTCTTCTCAGCACTTGCTAAACCATTAACAAATCTATTAAAAAAGGATACTCCATTTAAATGGGACGAAAAATGTCAGAAATCATTCGAAAAACTTAAAAACGCTCTAATTAACGATCCAATTTTAAAATATCCTGACTTTGAAAAAACATTTATTTTAACTACCGACGCATCCGACATAGCTATCGGATCTGTACTTTCACAAAAAGACAAAGAAGACCAAGATCATCCAATCGCATATTTTTCAAGAACATTAAGTAAAGCAGAAAACAATTATTCAACCACAGAAAAAGAACTTCTTGCTATCGTAAATTCAGTAAAACATTTTAGACCATATCTTTTCGGAAAAAAATTTTCTATCCAAACGGATCACAAACCTTTAACTTGGTTAATGAATTGTAAAGATCCTTCTAGTAGATTAGTTAGATGGAGATTGAAACTTTTGGAATACGAATACGAAATCACTTATAAACCTGGAAAAATTAATACAAATGCGGACTACCTCAGTAGACACATTTATCAAACTTCACTCAATACTCTAACATACCAAAATTTTCAAACTTACTTAGCAACCAGTCCTCCAATACCAAATTTTACAACGGATAATTCTCCTCTAGAAAACATAAATAATTTAGTAATTCCAATAACATGTGACCTTTCTGAATCCAATCAATTTTTAAAGTTTTCTCAATCTTTAAATCTAAATAACGATGAAGTAAAGCAACCAGGAGAGATCCTAATAAAGGAACACAAAAATAAGAAAGTCTTTATAATTTTCTCAAAGCAAAACTATTTGGACGATATCAACACAGAAACTATTTTCAAAGCATTAACATCATTAAAAAATACCTTAGCGAATGGTAGGACTAGGTCATCAAAAACGATAACTTTTGCAGAAATAAATCCTGAGGATCAATACAAACAACAATTTCTTTTTATGATTAAATATATTTTTAACGATTTCAATATAAAACTATTAAATTCAGGAATAACTACTATAGACTCAGAAGAAGATATTCAAAAAATTTTAAGGGATCACCATGATCACATCTTAGGCGGACATCAGGGTATGGATAGAACTTACGACGATATTAGGAAAAAATATTATTGGAATAATATGCAAAACACCATCAGAGATTACATTAAAAAATGTTTAGTTTGCCAAAAACAAAGACAAATTTCAAACCAAATAAAAGTCCAATGTTAATAACAACTACAGCCACAAATTTTGCGAACAAATAGCACTCGATATAGTAGGACCTTTACCAGACACCATAAACGGCAACCGTTTCATTTTAACTTTGCAAGACGATTTAACAAAATTCCTTCAAGCTTACGCGTTACCAGAACATACAGCCGACTTAGTTGGCATTCATTTTTTGAAATTTTGCTTACAATTTGGATTTCCAGAAACCATTTTAACAGATCAAGGATCTGAATTCACTTCCCTACTTTTTAAAGAAGTAAACAAAATGCTTTCAATTAAACATAAATTAACTACACCTTATCATCCTCAAACGAATGGGAGTTTAGAAAGAGCTCACCTTGTCATTAAAGATTATTTAAAATGCTACATTAATAAAGAACATAATAATTGGGACGAATTTTTAAACTTTGCAACTTACACTTACAACTCGCATGTCAGTAAATCAACAAATGTACTCCTTATGAGTTAGTCTTTGGTCAAAAACCCAGAACACCTTCTAAACCTTCAACACTTAAATATAACTATTCCGATCTTGCTCAAGACATCCATACTAAATTGACTTACGCTCGCGAAGCTGCTAGAGAAAATCAGATGAATTCTAAAGCTAAATCAAAATTATATTACGACAAAACTCATCACACACACTATACCTTCACAGAAGGAGACAAGTCTTATTATTCAATATTGGTGCCAAGAAAAGCTATAAAAAATTACACCAAGATTTCTTAGGTCCATTTAAACTTGTACAACTACATAAAGATAACAATACCGCAACAATTGAAAAAGAAAATGGTAAACTAAAGACATATCACCTTAACCTTTTAAAGCCTTATCACGAATAGTTTCTATATTTTTCTTTTTCTTCTATATATAATTTTTTTTTTTTCTAAAAATTAACTTCAACTAACAAAAAAAATCCGAATTTGTTTCAGGATAATTTATCTATTCTTCATAATCACAACATGCCAGGGATATCAAATACAACGATTAGGTTCTACCGCAGGCATCTTTTATGACGACTTAGGGACAGTACACCTTTCGAACAAACATTTTTCACTAATACATTATCACGATATGAGTATTGTACCTTCACAATGTGCCGCCTTTGGTCCGTTTCCCTGGATCCTGGAAATCATCTCGACGATCTTAGACGGTTCAACTTGCTTTGCCATAGCAACAACCGATGTTTTACCATCGGATAGAGTCACTCGAGCTTGTTCTCTTATGATTTCCGTCTCTTGACCACCAATGATTTCTGTTATTTTGTCAGCAAAGATGAAGTGGAGAGGATGAGTTGAAGAAATTTCGCGGCAGCAGTCTGCTGGATCTAAAAAGATCATTTCTTCCTTGATGTAGTTCTCAACAAATTTCCAATTTTCATCCTTTTTGAGGTGAGCTTGCATACAGTTAGTCATGGAAGGTGAACCAGTTGACAAGTCTTGATCATCAATAGACATCACTCTTTGATATCCTGGTAGGGTTGTGTAGTACTTGCGGTAGTAGTCCTTGGCGTAGATGTTGTTGATTGAACCAATGTCTGAAACTATGCATCCAAAACCCTTAGGTTGAGGGTTTAAAGTTTTGATGTGAGGGCCTCTTGACGGAACTTCCTTAAGCTTTGGGAAAGGAATGAAAATGGTTGAGTCTGCATCGAGAAGATATTTTGTGATTTTCGATACGACGAACCCAGAATTTCCTTCTGCGATCTGAATTCCCATTGCATACAAGGTTGAAGTTGATGGAATGTGCTTGAAGCCGTCGATGACAAGTTGAGAAACTTTCGCATCATCATCTTTGGCCACTGCTGATTGGATGTCTTTCGCCAGTTTCTGCCAGTATGGGTCGATCTGCGTCTTAATGAGTTCAACGAAGTCAGCTTGAATTTTGACTTGATCAAACTCATCACCTTTGGTTTCCGTTGGTTTGGGTCCAGGACATGATCCGGAGAGTGTTTCCTTTGATTGAGCCAGTTGAGATAAGCCTATTGTAAGCAAAATAAGGGTGATTAATTGCATGATGAAAGGGTGAATCTTTAAAAAATGGAATGTGATAAATTTTACTAAAAAATTTATTATGTGAGGATATAGCAAATATCTTAACTTATTGAACTTTCAAGTTTAATGATCTGCCATAAAATTTTACTATAAAGATAAATCGTATAGTCTATTTCAAATTTATCCCTTACCCACTCCTCACGACACCACTTCTCATCTTTATTCCTACGTCCAACCACATTCTACCTTCTTACTCCTTTCCCAAAATAGAATGTCCTATGCTCTAATGAGGAACATGGATGGTTGTAAGAACTACCACTCCAACGATTGGTTGTGTGAAGACGTCACCGTTCACCAACGTACTGATAACGATGATTGCGAAGTACAACTGTTTTTCGAACAAACGGAACGATTCCACCCTCTTGCGATGTTAGACACCTCTATGCCGACGTAGAAGTCTGGCATAAACTCACTCCGAATCGGTGGCTCTACATCTTAACAGCCCCGGTGCACATCAGCGTACAGTGCAATGCAACGGGTTTCCATGAAGAATCACTACGCAACATTGGAATTGTGATCCTGGACCCGGGATGTCGTGGCTACACCAACAAAGTCACTTTGGAGGCCTCGACATCTGCTAATTCCTCACAGTACTTTTACAGGATACCCGAGTTCGCGATCACACACGACTCTTGCTGTAAAGGACTGTCAACCAACCTTTCTTCTGGGATTGCACCGATTGAGAAACTAAAACTCGTCGGCACCGACCTCGACGATCTGGAACATGCAAAGCATAAACTGGAACAAATCAATCGGGATCTCACCAAAAAACTTCAAGAACCTTTCATCATTAAGCACTCCAGCTGGGTCACACCTGTACTTATGGTGGTCGCTGGAATCGTCGCAATATTCATCCTTTACTACATCTCAAGAATCTTTGGATTATCCAACTTAACTAAAACAGCTTGGATTACGGCAACAAGCTGCAGGCGTCGACGACAACCACGGAACACGCCAGACGAAGAACTAATAGCAATGAATCCTTCCAACACCACTTCCGTCACTTCCGGACGTCGATTACGCTCTGGACGCATCATACTTGACACTGCATAATTATTTATTTTTATCCTTTTTCTTGTTACTTTTTCTTATTGCTTTCTTTTCTTTAAGGGGGAGGTGTTGCATATCCAGCAACTTAACTTATTGCTATTTATAAATATTACTCAACCTCGTAGTTGCCTCGGGTCTTCCCTGAGAACTTTCTTTTGGATTATTTTTGGATTGTTTTTGTTTACTTAAATTCTAATGGGAATCTAATTGAATTGTTTTTACAAACTTTGGTATATAAGATGCCTAATTTTTCCTGAAGTCAACACTCTTCTCTTACTCTTATTCTTGTGAACACCTTTACTCTTACTCTTGTCTTCATCATGTACATAACTATAAGGTAAAACTTACATACTTATATAAAATTGCTGGAAATTTCAATTGTAAATTACCGTTAAAATAAAACTCTGTTAAACTATATGTTTCTGTTTTATTCACGTACAACAATATGTAGGTGTTCTCTATGGTAGGCGAGAGAGGAAGTGGGTAATCCTTGTGAGTCGATTCAAGCTCATTAAGCAGTATTTTAGGGCTTAGAGCCTTGAAATCGATGATTCCGTTCTGGATTAGGTGATGCTATTCATGAATCCGTCGAGTTTAGAGCCAAGTTCACTGCAGAGTGCTGTGATGTATGTGAGTTGCGCTTCTAAGGATATCTCTAGGTGTGTTTGTTCTATGTTACGCGTGATGTTTGCTGTGATGTTATTGAATTTTTCGAAATTTTCGTCTAGGATGATTGTGTTTTCTCTTAGACGAGACATTGTGTGGTTGAGGTTGTCAATTGTGTCGCTCACAATTGTGATCTGTTGTTTCATCAGTGTTTAAGTGACTTTTCTATCGGCTATAAACGCCTTGATAGAGTCACCGTAGAATTGTGCGTCATCGGCATCCGGGTTACCAAAAAGCCATTTGATTCCGGTTCCGATCACGTTGATCAGCCCTCGTCGCCGACGGTGGAGGTGGTGGCCGAGTGTTTCGTACTTCGAATGAACGTCGTCTAAAGCAGCGAAAATTTGCTTTATCCGTGCAGACTGAGGATAAGCCTGACTTCGGTTCATTCTTTTTCAGTACGGCACATATATCGGCAAGTCTTTGATAATGTTTTAGGGCCTCGTTGTATCGGCTCTTGTACCGTGATAAATCATCTCTGTTTTTTAGTTGGCCTCTCCACAGGTTAAGAAAAGAACAATTAATTTTTGATCTTTATTAACGATGACGACCGGTTTCGGGTGATAAATCATTGTAATGGACTATAGCGAACTTTTCGCTCGACAATTGTGCAGTACCCAAATTGAAGGGGCAAGTGGATGTAGGTGATATGTGACAATTCTTAAATTTCGAAAAAACAGCTGTTACAGCGTTACAGCTGTTACTTTTTTGTATGAATGATTTTTTTTCGCATGAAACGGGTTCATACTTAAGGTTACTTACATTTTCTTACCATTAGTGTTTTATTGTATTATTTCATTAATATTCTGAAATTTATTCAATTTTACGTACATGTCACCTTTATCGATTGATGAAAAGCAAATTTAGGGCTGTTTAAAATTTGCAAAAAGGTTTAAATGCCATCACAGGAGAAAAACCAACAGGTAGTTGCTATATAATATTATGAAATAAGTAGTACTTAATTATGATAAACTGTATTAATATGAACTATACATTTGAAACTACAAACTACAAAGGTTTTCACGAAATTAAAGATATGAACTTGAACAAAATTTTCCGTCATGATGAATTTAACTTTTATGGATTTTTTTTTTTTCGTCTTATTTTTTTCCTTAGGTACTTTTCCAACATTGGTCTCAATCACCTTTTCGTAGAACCACTTGTGTTCATCCGGTATGAACTTGACTTGATCTTTCAGGTCCTTTATCTTCTCTTCGCTAAGGGAGCCTGCATGTTCTTTTAAGCGTTCAATTATTGGGATGCTTTGTGAAGGACCTATGCTGTATCCTTTTCTGAGAATGTCCACTTTCCTGAACGGAACGTACTCCAAAAAGTCTCTTTGAAAAGGTAGCTGCCAAATTCGTCGACGCGAAGCCATCTGAGATCTCTGAATGGCACTTTCAATCCCAGCAAATCCTTCTTTCTATTGATGAGACGCAGTCTTGAATCTAGGGATTCAAAGTCTCTGAAGTGGTCAGTCATGTCAACAACTTGATTTTTCCTGCTTGCATTCGATATTATTTCACGATATTTCATCGGGCTGTAAATGTTTTCATGCTTTCTCAATGCTTTCTCAATTACGCCAAAGTCCCTGTCAGAATCGAGGTAAGTGTGACCCACCTCAGGCCATTTGTGGTCGATAATTTTGAACACTTTTCTCTTTATCAGTAACTGATATAGACATAACAGTTGCCAGTTCTTGTTCTGACCTGCACATGAATCGGACCATATTATTAGATGGTCCTTCCCTTTGAAGGTGTCGTCCGATTCCAGCAGGGTTAGTAACGAACTGCATATCTCGTCACTCCCTCTATTGCCTACATCTTCGGTCCAAGTACAAAAAACTCCACATTCCTTCGTACTTGAAATAATGTGGAACCCTAGGTTGTAGAACCACATTTGGCGCAGGTAAAAAGCCTTATTAGTCGTCAATTTTGGAAGAGGCATCGTCTGCTGGAGATCAAGGGTTAGGTAACATGTCGTCGAGCAACCTCTAGCTTTGGCTCGATCGATTCTCTGATGTTCGAAACCTAAAGCTACATTTTCTTGGTGTTCATCTGTTTCTTGTTTCGAATCACAGGTGCTGCAGGTGTCGCTCCTTGGTACACCGAAGGATAAATTGTAACATGTTTCGAATATGTGGATGTATGAACATTTTTTTATCTCAAATCTTTCAGGCTTTTTCTCAGATACACATTTTTGGAGATACAAGGAATGCATTTTCGATAAGTTGAGGAGAGCAGACAAATACTTTTTGTGTGGGTTAATATTTCGAGAATAATGTGATGATTCTGCTGGGAATGATTCAATATGCTGCCTCACATACTGCTTAACATCATCCTGTATCTTATGAGGCCTATTATTGTGATGACCTCGCTGATCTAAAGGGGGGACACTATTATTTTGTTTGATCTTCTGAATGATGCAATCAATTTTTTTCCGTCCAACTTGAAGCAAACTGCATAAAGCTGTTTTGCATACTTGTACAGTACGCCCATTAATAGTAACCATATTTGAAAGAAGCAGCTCTGTGTTTAGCTGCACCTTTACAATTATTGTCAATTGACAATTGACAATTATTGTCGAACAATATCCCGCTAAAGGACTTTATTTGTTGAGTGTAGTGCGTGTGGGTGTGAGTGCCGTGAATGAAGGAAAATAGTATTGAAAATAGGACGTGGATTAGGGAACGCATGATGTGAATTCCTTTTTCTTTCTTTCTGCAACAGATATATTATCATGGGGTTAATTTTGATGGTAAGGTTTTAGGAGATTGAAATGATAGGTTTTTAGCTTGTTCGTGGCCATTTCGAGTGTAGCCGTTTCGTTGGTGTGTATTTGTACGACTTTAAAGGGGCCAAGAAAATCCTGTTTTAATTTTTTATAGCTACGCTTGGCAGCCATGTTATAAAGTAGGACCTGGTCACCGACCTTGAAGTCTACTCTACGGTTGTGGGTTTTGTCGTACTGAATTTTCGACTTTTCCGCATTCCTCTGTATTGTGGTTTTTCATCCTACAGAAGGTGCTGTAAACGGCTTGGGGAATCTTGCAATAAAACACACGTTACCCAACAAACTACCCCTTTTATTTTAATACACACTAATTTCTTATAATTAATTTTTATACACCCCTTAACTACAAAGCGTCAGTACTCACACAGCAACACAGAGAAAGCGTACAACACACAGAACACAGCCACAACCTCTAACCGCAAATTTGATCAGTTTTTTGATGTCCTCCTCATCAGGGAATAAGTTCTGTTCAGACACTTTCTTTGTGAAGGTTTTCCTTGTTTCCTCACCAACAATTGAGTAAGACAAGGCCAAACTCGAGTACTTGCATGCACTCTGCATAAGTTCATCAAAGGAGTCAACCTTGCCACTTCTCTTTTTCTTGAGATTTGTCTGTAGCTCAAAAGAGAAGATGCTTTTTAGTAGACAATGTGTCAGTATGACCTTATTAACATTATCTGTTTTACTTTTGTCTAAGCAAGATAGCGAATAATCTCCATACCAGAGATTTATTTCAGGTTTGACTCCGAACCTGCTCATCTTTAAAGGAAAGTGTTCCAATATTTGTGTCGAGATGTACAGAGCACTCATTGGAAAAGCCAGCAGCAGCCTAGGCAGGGTGAACTTAGTCCTATCTTTCCCTATCATGGAAAAGTTGTTGCTTTTCAAAAAATCAAGAAGAGGATCACCGTTAGGAAGATAAAGCTCGTACTTTGGACCTCTTACAATTGCAATTACTGTGCACGAGACTCTATCCGCAATATTGGAGAATATTTCATCAAACTTGATTTTCATTGCTTCTAGGTCTATTATCTGGAAAGCATATTTAGTTGTTATTTCCTTAAAATGCTTCCCTGAATCTTTTGTAACAAACTGAGCAATTGTACTGATACCTTCATGAGCAGATAACCAATTTGCGAGCTCCTCAATGGAAGGAGTGCTATCAGTTTTTGTTTTAATTAATTTAGAAAAATTGATTTTTTTATAAAATAATATTTTAGGTTGTAAAATCTACCCACAGTAAATTCTTTGTAATAGAAATGTCAAAAATTACAACTTTGGAAACAAAAATAAGTGGAGTCTAATATCCAACCTTAAATTCTACCTTTATACAATTATAAAAATCTATCCCACATTTCACAAAATAGAAAAAAGCACGTATTACACCAACTACCCACCACAACCCGAGGTTCGGTGTTTTATTCTTGCAAAAACCCCACACCTGACACCAATGTAACGGCTTGGGGAATCTTGCAATAAAACACACGTTACCCAACAAACTACCCCTTTTATTTTAATACACACTAATTTCTTATAATTAATTTTTATACACCCCTTAACTACAAAGCGTCAGTACTCACACAGCAACACAGAGAAAGCTAACATCCTTTTTGTTTTTTGGTTCTTCTCACTCTTCCCGTTCACTCTCTTTCACGCCGTACACAACACTCAACTTTTTCTTGTTTTTCCCACGAGAGAATCGCTCCGTCAGCGATTGTCGCGTCGGCACCGGACGCCCGTTGTCCCCGTTTACAGTGCAAAATTTGGAGGCCTTATTTGTGGATTGCCTGGCCGGATATCCTCTCAGATGTGAGAGGGTTCTCTCTTCTTGCTGGGCGATCGGTAACGCGTCCGACAGCGTCGTAACGTTCGAGCCCGAAGAATTAGAGAGATTTCTGGCCGACAATGAAGTGTAAATCGGCGTAGCGCGGAATTTTGGATGGCTACCTTTAAACCGGCCAACTCTGTCGGATTAGTACTTTTGCAAGTTTCCGCCGAAATACACGCGGACTTAAGGATCTCCACTCGCTTATAGTAATCCGTAATGGATTCGCTTGGATGTTGCCTAGCCGTTTCTAGGTCCTCGTATAGCTGAGTGGCGTCCTTGGCCTGTGAATAATACAATTTGAGCTGAGTTTTTAAGTCCTCCCATGATTTTATGGCGGTGAGATTCAGCTCGCTGCAAACTGTTTGCCCTAGCTGAGACGTAGAGGGTCAAGACTTCGACTTGATCCTTATTTGCCAGCTGCATCGCAGAATTGCCATTTCTAATAAAATCGGTGAGTTCCTTATTATTCATATTATTTTTATACAACGTTCTCTTACACACTGATTCTTCTCCATCCAAACTATAAAAAAGATGCCATTTTTCTTGATGTCGAATCAGTTTTGCCGGTACGCCTTTGCGTTGGTTCACGTATAGTAATATATTTCAGCAACGTCAGATTTTACTCATTATACGTCAATTTTCTGTCCTGTTTCCGGTATATTCGGAAAAAAACCGAATTGGCAGATATTTCGTGCCTAGGTACCCTTATCCCTGGACCGGAGAAGTTTTTAAATTGATATCTATCGAGTTTGGCCTTGGACACGGCACAGTGCATATCGTGCTCCTTCCTATTCTCGTTTTAGTAGGGCAGTGAGTTTTTGTTTGATCTGAAATGTGGCCTATTAATTGACTTGGACCCGCTCTTCACGGTGAAACTATTTTTTTGGCATTTCCTTCAGCCGTTCGTTGGGTTTTTAATGCTGAAGAATTGTTTTTGAACGCGGTGAGTTTTCCAATTTTTCTTGTCTTCGTCTCGCATAGATCGTGAGCGTGATAAGCACGCCCCCACCAGACGGCACTCAAGGTTACTTGAATCGCTCGACTCCCGACTCCGGGCACCAGCTGTTTTCGCCGCTGTTTACTAATCCCATCCGTTCACTTTCACGTTTTTGTTTACTTTATTTAACAACGTCTTTTTAATAATTTAGAAATTCCTGCGCTTTATATGGATAAATCTTTCGATTTCTAATGAGGGATAAGAAACCAAGAATGGTTCATGGGTCCTAAAAAAACCAGGACGGCAGAAAACGGTACTATTGAAAAATATTTCACGCCACCTACTTCGAATAAGATCAAAAGAAAAAGAAGTCGAAGCTTTGGGTCTCCGGAGAGTGACATGGAGGTTGGGGAGGATGATCGGCTGGTGCGAATGATGAGTAAACTATTGGATCGGAAACTCTCGGATCATCTTAAACCTATCGAATCTCAACTTACGACCATAAACGAGCGACTTGATCGTGTAAGCAAGGAAAATGCTGCCCTGGCAACTAAATGCGCGAAGTTGGAGTTAGAGAATGTAGAAATGAGGGGTAGTATTGAATACCTTCTCAACAAAGCGAAAGAAAAAAATTTGATCTTCGGAGGGCTGCCATCAGGGGAGACTCCTGACAATCTTGTGAAGGACCTTCTTACAAGAGTGTTGAAGATTGATGCACAAACTTTGGACCGGGCATACTACATAGGGAAAAACCCTAACAAAAAGCTTATACTTGGTGAATTTAAGAACGCTTCAGATGCTTGGAATGTGCTGAGGAACTCGTACAAGCTCAAGGGTTGCAATATCTGGATCGGGAAGGATTTGGCGCCTAAATCAAGGGAAGGAAAAAAGAAACTGATCGCGCTGAAGAATGAGATTAATTCGAAGGATAAAACTGCCAAGGCTACAATCAAGAATTATACGGTGATCTACGGAGAAAGAAAGTACACATGGAACGTAACTACAGGTGTCGTAGGCGGAAAGGAAGATTTGAAGGCTCTTCAAGATCTAGGGATTAAGGTTACGATAGAAAACCAAAAAAACTAGGAGGATGCGTGATGCAGGTTCGGATTTTAGTAAGGAGCTAGAACGGGATATTAAAGGTAAATTTTTGATTTTGAGTTACAATGTCTGTGGTATAAAAAATAAAAAATGTAATGTAGGTTTTTTCGATTTCGTGGATGAGTTCGATGTTTTCTGTCTATTTGAAACATTTGTTGAGGTGAAAGATTTCAAGGAATTGGGGGGGTATTTTAGGGGGTTTAAATTACAGTGGATTGGGGCAAATAGGAATTCAAAGTTTGGGAGGGCTCAGGGGGGTGTGCTTTTAGGGATTAAAAATAAAAAGAGTGTACGGATGTTTTTAGTTTTGTTAATATAGATGGTCTTTGGCTCATATACTGTAAAAATAATTATGAATTTCATTTACTCCCTGTGTATTGTAGAGGGGAAAACTGGGAAAAAGAATTCGGACAAATTAAGAACTTTGTTGATGCTAATAATGAAAATATGAGAATTGCTTTAATTGGTGACTGCAATGTTAGGATTGGAAACTTACAGGAGCTTTCGGATGGTCGGTATGTAGAGGGCACTAGATTTCTTTGCTTCGTGAAGCAAGTGATAAGATAATAAACAAATTTGGCAAGGATTTTGTAGAATTTGCGATGACCAAAATCTTGTTATTTAAATATTGGGCCATGGGTCCCGCTAAGTAGATATGTTCAAGCAGCCACGAAATACAGGAAGTACCTGACTGATCATTTTAACTATTAGGTCATTTTGTAACTCGCATTAATTTTATTAATAGTACACAAATACAAGTTAATAATATCCTTAACCTGCATCATGCAAAAGCAAAAATAAAAATAAGAATAATATTAAAAAAAAAAAAAAAAATCTCATACGTTGTCATATTTTTTTGGAGGTTTCCTTTCTTTTGTTTTTTTTTCTCTCTTATCCAAGAAATGGTTTTTATTTATTTGTAGGTATTTTTTTTTTTTTTTTGGCCAAACTCACCCAGATGGGTTTGAACCCCTTGGGTTAAAAACTTATAATGTATTTTATTTTGTATTTTATTTTTTGTAAATAAAGTCTTCTTATTATTATTATTATTATTAAATTGATATCTATCCGATAGGGTACCCAGTACCGTTTGGACCTTAGCATCCATGCTAGAATTAATTCGCAGGATGTCCATTAACGTATCCCCGTCTGGAAATACCACATTCCCATACCTAGCTTTTGCGTCGGGGGCGACCATAGGCTGATCAGGGATGTAGCCTAGTAAATCTCGCGTAGGTGTGCCGCCCACCGGAATCAAGGGAGCTGGTAATGGGTTGACGTGCTCAACACGGTTATCCCTTAATGCATCCAACACCATATACTAGTGACGAGTGGACTCACATAGCACTCATAAACATTATGATTAGCTGCGTCCGCTGGACCGAATGACCCGGACGGATAATTAGGAGCCGATCCTTGGGGTATTGATACATTCGGTACGTTGATTGTAACCTCACCTTGTCACCGGTGTCCAAATGAGTAGGAGCGAACTTAGTCAAATAGTCCCAAATTGGAATGGGATTAGAAAATTTCCCGAATATACATCAAGTGCCCACTGCTCTTGGTAATTTGTGTTTTGACTGCACTCCTTGAGCTGCAGGGTCGATTTGTCAATTGACAAATCGACAAATTTGGTCATGCAACGAATGGACTTTTCAATAGATAATCCATACAACCTGAAGTTCGACAAGTTTCACCACATCCCTTTGCATAGTTGGGAGAGTTTTTTCCGGGATCTCCTTGCCTTTACCTCGGTTGGAAATGTATTTCTGTCCGCTGTCCTTTAAAATCTTCCTCTTCGTGTCTTTCCACTCCGAAATATTAAGCGAACGTTTCCGATTACTCGTTTACTCGTTCCTTGTCACTTTCGGTTAACCTTCGAGCGGCGCGCCTTTTTTGTAACACGAGCGGACGCTTGGGGTAGTTTTGTACCCCAGCTCCAATTTTTAATTATTTACCTGTTTTGGATGTTTAATTGGCCCGGATCGATTATAAAGGAAATTTAATTAATAAAATTAATGTTTTTTTGTTATTTTATTTTAAATTTAATTTAAAAACAATATAATAATTTATAAAATTTGAAAATACATATGTAAAATTTATTATAGATGATATTATAGACTTAGATTGATATATAGATATTATAGACTTATAGCTAAATAAACTTTGTTTTTGACTAATTTTTTTTGAACATAAAAATAATTATTTCTATTCAGTACCTACACATTTCCACATATTTTAGGTATTTTGACTAGCACTGTTTACTGTGCACTAGAACAAGTATCACATACATATTTAGTTTTTCCATGCTCTTTACAGACTGGTTTGTTACAAATATCACAACAATTTCTAGTTTTTTTGTCTTTATTCCTTTCGCAAATATAACATCTTTTGATTATTTTCTGTTGTTTTGGCGGTGGCTCAATCGTGGCATTATCTCTTTGATAAAGTTTTGAAATTCTTTTGTGGTTGACGGAAGAGTTTTGATGCTTGAGCGATCTTGCAAATGCTCTTTCATTAATGAAAATGCCAAATTTTTTAGGAAAATTCTCCTAAGGGTTACTTTATTTGTAGTATGCGATTGAAGTACTCGGGCGTTGATTCCGCATATATTGAGGATTACAAAAAAAATCACCATAGGCCATCTTTTCGTGTTTCTTTGAACAGAGTATCCGGCGGACATTTTGTCTACCCCGTCGACCCCATTTTTCGTTGCATTATAATCCATTATTACCACTGATTTTTTAGTCTCAGGATCTATTTCGTTACTGTCGTGCATTGTAGATAAAAGAATGACTGCTTTATTTTTTCGGGGGGTATATGAAACTAAAGTAACATCTTTTTGAAACCCAAAAACGGTTGAACCGACTTCTTTTTTCTTTGTGGGTAGGAATTCAGGGGGAATTTCTTTTTTATTTTTTCTTAGTGTCCCGATGAGTGTAATTTGTTTTGATAGTAGATATTTGGCAAGATCGTACGATGTACACCAATTATCGGTTGTCAGATTCCTATTTGATTTTTCGATCGGTGTAACCAAACGCTTCACTATATCAAAAGGACGATTTGATAAATTATATGGGCCCATAGGCTGCGCGCCAACATATACTTCTATTTTGGAAGTGTAGTAAGTTTTTGCGTCACATATGCAAAAAACTTAATTCCGTATTTTGCCGGTTTACTTGGATTGTATTGAATCCACGAGCATCTGCCGCGAAATGGATGCAACATTTCATCAATTGTAGAATATTCACTCATCTCATAAGACCGTGTACAATTATTTACAAATTTATCGAGCACTTCACGGATTGCAGCCAGTTTATCAGTCTCTCTCCTTTTGGTTCTCGTTTCTAAGTCGTCAAAACGAAGACATCTAAGCAGAAAAAGAAACCGCTTGAAGCCCATGACGGCCCGCAAAACCTCCAATCCTGTTCCATCGGGGCTCCAGAGGTCTTGAACATTTACTCGACTGCTCTTACGAGTACCAATTAGAAATAATACTCCAATAAATGCCAATATTTCGCATCTTGTGGTCTCCTTACAGTCTCTTTGCCTTGAATAAATATCGGTGAGATGAGAAATATTTATTTGTGTACTTTATCACAATGTCTATCATTTCAATGTCGAAAAGTTGTAAAAATGCGTCCATTTCCGTTACGATCGCTTGGGCACACGGTCGTGGGCCCGGTTTTACTTTCAATATGTTCTTCTTTTTTACTTTACTTCCCTTGAAAGGAGTTTTTTTCCACGTTGTAACTTTGTCTTTGCCGGTAAAAAAATCTTCGTCTTCGGCATCACTTTCCACGTCTTCTTCGTCTCCTTCTTGCTCGGATTCGGATGCATGATCACTATGATTCACTTCCTCTTCACTGAGATCACCGTCTACTTCTAAATCTAACTCATGGTCACTTATTTCTTCAGGATCAGACGTACAAAACAAAAGTTCGTGAATTTTCGATATGTCGCTTATTTTGTCCCTAAAAACAAAAATCCGATGATTACTAAGTAAATAAATGTAAAAATATATCAAAATAGCAATAGGAAGGGTTATCAATATGGTCATAATTAGTTTATAAACAGAAAAAATAATAAAATACAAAAAAACAATGAATTCAATCATCAAAACGGTAGGAAAAAATACTTACATGACCGGGCGCGTGGGGTAGTTTTGTACCCCAAGACAGACCTTTCCCGCTTCGACTAGGAATTCACACTAAACCGGTTTGAATATGGCCACTTGTCCCCCCCTATTCTCTTTCTAAAAGGATTATCTTGGAATAGAAAAAAGACCGAGGCGCGCCCGACGAAAAATAAAGAAAATATAAGGAAAAACGTACCTCTGGGGTACAAACTACCCCAACGCGCCCGCTCGAAGGTTAAGTTTCAACTTTTATTCATTTTGAACAGAATATTCACCCTAACGTAAAGAAACAACAACAGTCCTAAACAACAAGAAACTAGGTAACTAAAAGGTTCACATAGCTTAACCTTAAATCAACAGGTTCTCATAGCCATTAGATTACGACATACAACGTTTTTCCATTATTATGAACCCTCAATTTACTGGGGAAAATGCCTTACAGCCATTCTGTTGGCATGTGAACGAACTAAAATCACTGGGAATTCATTCTCTGGTCTACATAGATCATTATTCCGTAAAAAAAAAAAAAAAAAAAATTGTCAAAAATCGACATACAACGATTTTCCCGCCACCCATTCAATTGGCGAAGGGAACCACTTTTTTGCCTTTATAGGCCACCATCATTTCGTCTATGGAAAATTTTCTTCTTCTTTGATTGATAAACATTTTTGTCTAATATGCTCGATCAGCGGTCGTACTTTGAAAAAAACGGTCTTCGGATTGTTTACTCGTATTATTGTCTGCAAAATGCAGAAACCTACGTATTTTTAAAGTTTATTTAGGGGCATGATTGATGCAACTTTTTCATATCTTAGAGCCTGGGAATAAAATCTCCGTATGATGGCATTACAACCACTCCAGTAAGAAGTTCCCACGCCAGGAAGTCCTTTACATCTTCTACTGTCAACCTAATACTTTCGCCTGTTATACCGGGAGAGGCGGAGTGATGTTTTTTTGGACAGTGAAAAGGTCGACTCCAGAATCGCCTATGAACTTCCTTACGACAACTTTTCCCTTGGTTTCTTCATTGTAGATGAACTCATTGTAGGTGGATACCATGAAGCTCTCCCTGTTGTCCATAGAGATACAGCGTCCCATCGTTGCATCGGAAAAACCTGTCTTTTTATAGTGACGAGGCCACCAGTTTTTGAAGTCCTCATTTCTTGAGGCTTGTAACCTGAATTCTCCCCTCAGTGGCTCTTAATTTTATTTGGGCGTAGCTATAAAACAACTTCTCTTCGAATTTCTGTTATATTTTTCTATTTCTAATCTTTTTCTTGAGCGAATGGTCTCGGTCCCTCGGATAAATTATTCAAAATTACCTTGTGGCGGAACAGTCGATGTCTTCTCCAGAGGGCAGGGTCAGAATGGCCTCGAGTCTTAGGCTTCTGTCCGAAATGTTCATCAAATTTCAAACACATATTATTTACTACAATCCCATTAAATCCTCGTTATTCCATCCAAAACACTGTAACGTGGGGTATTTATTATTTCTTGTAACCTGGGGGTTTTATTTTTTTTTCTATTCCCCCGGAGGATGATGTATTTGCTCTTTGGTTACTTAATTTGGGCGTATAATGAATAACAATACTCCAAAATCTAAATACTATTTATTATTTATTATATTATATTTAAATACTAATTATTTATTCTAACCTTAGCTATTATGATATATGGACAAATGGTTTCGGAATACTCTTTAATTACCTTAATTAATATTTATTAACATAATAAAAAAATATTAACATAATAAAAAAATATTATAACATAATATTTTATAAGGTTTTATTTTTTATCTCCAAAATGAATATTCAAACCTATACAAAATCGTGAGTAATTAATACAAATCCATAAAAAAGGTAAACTACGAAATGTTTATCATCAAATTGAAATAAATGTGAAAACTATAACTTATATATCAAAATCTTCATCACTGGCTCTAGTAATCTAGCATACATTTGAGGCACCCAGCAAATTATTAAAGAGGAGATTATCAGCGACATCAAAATAATAATTTGTCCCTGATTATTTCTGAAGCCAAGAGTGCTCTTGCTCGCCTGGTATAAGGGCTCATGGTGTTATCATGGATGCTCTAGGTTGAGGAGTCTTGTAGGCAAAATATAAAAACAGTAGGAGACATTTTCCGATATTGAGTCAATCAGTCTTTGATCATTCGTGTTGAGTAAGGAACATGAATGAAATGAGTCGACTTCTGCATTCTTCATCTACTAAGATATCAGTGTTCATGTGTGTCCAGAATATTCTTCTAATCTGGGGTATACCTTCATCAAATTGAAATAATGTGAAAACTATTACAATTATATCATGAGCGAGCTATACATATCGAGGGAGTTTTATCATGCACGACCGACCCCCATATCGTTTTGAAGTTATCTAAATTAGTGTTAGTTATTATTTATTATTTTGAAATTTATGGGGAAAGGAAAAAAAAAAAAATAAATAAAAAATAAATCTTCCAGATCTAACAGGTCGCTGGCTAGTCCCATCGTCTTCGGGAGTTTCCTCAACGTCAACGTCGTTGTACTCCTCCCAATAACCGACTGTTTGGATAATAGCCACATACGGGGCAATTCCGTCGCTCGCGGTTGATCATCCATGTTCCTCTAGGAGAACGTACGGCGGAGGAACCTCCCATAATATCTACACTCGTTTCCGCGAAGGATTTTCCACGCCCCTGATCAAAGTATATATAC